>JAEANM010024487.1:0-11145 GCA_017656035.1 Myanophis thanlyinensis
AATAAGAGAAACTGTATGTGTGTGGGGTGGGTGGGAAGCAGGAGTATTTTTATATTAGAAAGAGGCCTATTGAGGGGGGGAAACTGATTTGTTGTGTTTTTTTTTTCCTGAACTTAGTATAAAAAAAACATGGCAACTTTTGAGCGCCAACTCAAGAAAGCATGTATGACGTTGTAAAAAAAGTGAGAAAGAGAAAAATAATAGGAAAAAAAAGAAAAAAAAAGAAAAGCAGGGGTTTAGAATTATTTATATAAATGTTGAAATTTTGCACTATTTTTTAATATAAATGTGTCAGTGCTTGTGTTGGTTAGAAATCTCTTATCCTGTCTACCATAAAACTGTTGAGGAAAGTACGTTGAGGTCCGAACAGAGTCATGGGGAGGGAAGAAGGACTGCATCTTGTGCAAAATTTTCTTTTTTTAATTCTTCAGAGTCACATGACCCTCTCTTAGACCTGTGGTAGTTCCTTGGCACCTATCGACAAGTATAGACGGATGCCTATAAAAGAGACCAGAAACCCACCATGTACATGTATTTCATGTAACTGTGAAGGGGCCGAGCATGTATAAAAATTGCCCCTTGAAAGAAATGAACAAGGTAATTGCGCCCATGCCCCACAGTTTCTCCCTCTGTGCTTGAGGGTGTGCTTCAGAAAGGGGAGGAGGCCATTTCTACACCAGTGAGTATATGTTTCTCCATTGATTTGATGCCTGTGTATTTTTTTTTTTTTGTACTGGGTTTCTTTTCTTTTTTTCTTTTTTGCACTCGGGTGCTCATTCCCAGACTTTGTCAAGAAGCATACTGCTTACATAATCCTACATTCCCTGTGAAATCATTATCTTTTTTTTTAAGGGAACATTTAACATGTGAAATTGATTTATGGCAATTGAAAACATGAAAAAAAAATTCAAAAATGAAGAGCTTCATTGTGCAAAATGTTAGCACCGCATGTGATCCCAGTTGGGCTGGAGTGCTGTCATCTTGAACTTGTGTGCAGTTTAGAACAATGCCTAAGAAAGACCTTTTCCCTTGACATGGCTGTAGCTTGTTCTCCTTCTATAAAATGAGACATCATCTAGAGTTGAAGCTAAAGGCGATCTCTCGCTCAGATAAACTATTTTTCTGCTCCAGAGCTTTTGAAGCACCTAGGTGATTTTATATTTTGCAAAATCAAGCCCTCCAAAGGCAAATTGGAATGGCTGTTCTATTTTTATTGTCTTGTTAATTTCAGGAAGGCCATAAAAGCATACACAGTCATTAAATTATTTTCTTTTTTAATGACTGGGTGATGGCTTCTAATTGTCATCTTTTTTTTAATAACAAAATAATTTGGTGCTCTCTCTGGTTAAGATAATAAAAGGAGTGAAGGAACATCAAGATTCAGAAGTCCTGCCTTTGAGATTAATAGCACTCCCGGCAACATGGCTCAAAAGCAAGATTTTAAATATGTTCTATAAGTGAAGGTTGCTCACGTGGCAAAAGCCATGGTCCATGTGCTGCTTTAATTTATTTTATTTTTAATTTTTAAAAAGAAGGAGGGACCAGTGACAAGCATAAGCTATTGGGTCCACACATGGAGTTAACTCTAAAATACTTTTCATTTATCCCACAATTAAAGGAAGATGGGCCTGGTCCTTCTTTACATCTGCTAATCTGAGTTTGCAGGTTTCTCCTGAAAGCTAAATGCAGTTTGCTAGTTCTACCTTGCATCCTGCTAAGTGGAGAAAAAAAAAACCACTCACCCCAAATTTCAGGTTCAAGCTAAAAAGCAGGGTTAAAAAAAAAAGAATAGGGAAGATATATTAATCCCCCCCCCCCAAAAAAAATAATAATCAGCATTCCACTTAGCTGTTCACAATAGTGCCGGGCAGTTGGGCCAAACAGTTGGGTTAAGGAAATTGCAGCCACCCCTCTGCTTCGTGGTCCAAGGTTCCATCTATCTTCGTGTGTCACTCCATCCTGAAAGAAAATGAAGGGGCCCTGAAGACCATCCTTGTTGAATTTCCTTCCTCTCTTGACTGCTGCCTTTGATTGTTATTGTGTTTTATTTCAGCTGGGGAATAGGGGAGACATGTAGATGGAAATATTTCAGCTACTATGATGTATTCATGTTCATATTTTAGAAGCAAATCCATAACATCTTAGCAATGTTGGTCTGTGTTTGCCAGCTGCAATCAGGATCCTTCTGGATCAAGGGTGCACCATCTAACCTTCAAACAAACAAATCAACTCATGTCATCTCCTTCTCTCTCTCTCTCTCTCTCTCTCGGCTAAACCATTTTGTCATTTGCGTACATTTTTTTCAAGGTATAAAGGCCTGTTTGGTTGTTTTTAATCCACATAGTTAATTCATATGTGATTTGAGTAACAGAGAGCGAAAGGCATGAATGACAAAGAGGAAGAGGAAGAAATTGTTTAAACATGTCCAGAGCATCCATCTCTGGATCTCTCAATGCGCAACGTTTAAGTTTTAGCTAGGAAGGTAGTCCAAAACAAGCCATTCTGGGCAGACAACAGAGCTTTGAGCAGAGTGGAGATTAGAAACTTGATCTCACCATATTTGCACAGACGAAGGAGAACAGGCCCATCGGTGTTTCGAGTTCAGAATTACTATCTTGATTCTTTGCTGATCACTGAAGGGTATCAATATTCCTGTTTCTAATTATACTATCAGCCTTTGATCAAAACTATGGAAAAGAGGCAGTTGAGCCCACTGGGCATCTTTAGCTGTTAATAAGGAACAGTTATCAGGGCCAGTTGAGAACTTGGCAATCTTTATGGCTACACAGTTCCAGGCCTGATTAGCAGAGGGAGCTGTATGTATAATTTGGAGGTGTAATTCGGTTTTTGCCAGATGCTAACTAGGAAGGTAACATAAATGAAAGATATAAAGGCAATAACTCTTGTTTTTATGCGATTTTTGTATTACTTGAAGAAGAAAAAAGTCTTGAGAGCAACGTGACGAGTTTTAAAAGTTTTAAATAATTTAGGATGCTATTTATATATATAAATATATATATATTTTAAAGGGATCATAATGAAAATATAGAAATGAACATTTTAAGAAAATGCCACCTTTTGTGGGGGTCCTAGAAATAGACAGCCTCAACCTCCCTCTATAGCTCCTTAATAATAGCTTTACAACACCTCCAATTTGCAGTTTTTTTTAAAGATAAAAACAAGGAATAGCTCTATCTTCCCGTGAAAGTCAAAGAATTTATAGACTTTTTAAAAATGTATCTTTCCTTTATGTAACATGTCTATTTAGTGCCTTATTAAAAGAAACAGTAAGCCTCCCTTTTTTTTTTCTTTTGCAAAACATAAATAAAAGAGAGGGAAATTCTATCATTGGTAGTGATAGGAACGTCCATAGTATGGTCATTTTTCTTTTAGATCAAACCTGGAATTTCAAGTTTTCTTTTTTTAAGTCTGTACATTTGACTCCTTTGCATCCAGTCTAATGTATTTATTTACATGAAGCACTCTTTGCTCATCTTTTGCCATGCGCTTGTCGGGTAGCTTGTTAGGTAACCTGTTATGCACATATCCTATCCTAGTAGGTAGTAAAATTGTGGTAGAGAATATAATCAAGAGTGTCAACCAAAAGAAACTGAAACATATCTGCCGCCCTCTTGAGCCAAAATAAGTAAACAGTAATTTTTGTGGATTTTTTAAAACTATTTTCCTCCTTTTCTTCTTCTTTGATCTATGATTTTACTAGACACCTGTATACATAAATACAATGCCTAAATTCTCTACCATAATTAAAGAACCATCAGTATGGCTGCAAGATACTAAGTCACGGGAGTGCCTTGTACAGAATGAACCAAAACTTGGGACTGGTGTTGAATTGACATAGTTGTTGGGTGCATGTTAAGATCATGGCCATGCAGTGGCATGGGGGCCATGACAGGCTGCCCAGAGCGCCTTTCTAAGTTTGCTAGCAGCGGCCCACCATAATATGATGGAAGCAAACTTTCCTCACTTGTTTTGTGAGGTTGGCCAAATGAAACACTACAGTAGAGGAGAAAGAAATTAATCCTAGCAAAGAGGTGGAGGGAGTGGTTTGCACAAGTGTTTCTGATATTCTAAAACTCAGCTGCCATCTTTGTTCCTGTCTCTTTTCTACATTTATCAGAAGACTTGATACGTAGCGGTGAAAAAAAGAAGTGATTTTTCTGTCATTGGGATGAAGTGGTACGGCGGGGGAAAATACTTAGTTCCACTTCTCTATGTCAGCTTCTATTAACTGGACAAGTTATTTCCCCTGGATCAGGGGGGAAAAAAAGATGGTGTCTTTTCCAACAAAGAAAACAAATAGGATTTATTACACAGGACAAAACGAAATGTCCAATTTTGCTTATTTTTTTTCTGAGCCGCTAATTATTCTTCTCTTCCTACCCTTGTGTCCGTACTTCCCATGGGAATGTTTAGTTGACTCAACCAACCACATTGTTAATATCCATGATTGTTGCAGATCCATCCATTGACTTGCCTGCTTGGGTTTTCACCACCAGTCTTGGGTTAAGAAGGCCCCAGTGTGTCTTTATTCAATGCGATCTCTCTTAAAAATAGCTTGTTTTAGGTGGACCTGTTCTCCCCATTCAAGGTATTTTGTCCTCAGCCATGAAAATATCTATTCCCCCATTTGTCCTTTCACTAAAAAAAGCTGGAAGCTGAGTGTTCATTTCAACATAACACAAATGCACTTAATTGGAGTGTGGTCATAGGAATTCAGAAACCCGAACTCACTTGATCAAGGAGTCCCTATCTATTGGGCTTCCTTTTTTCACACCTGCTTAAGAGTTCTAGAATCAGTTTACCTTCCTCTGCCATTTTTTAATCTCCACATCTGTTGCAAATAATATTGTGAGGAAGTCTGCAACACTAATAAGCCTTTTTAAAACTTTTGTATTTTTTTTCTCTTTCACTCCTGACAGAAATTATACTAAGAATTCATTTCTATGTACTTTACAGAGTAGACTTTTTCATCAAAAATGGGAAAATAATATGACATTATCTTCTTTCCCATTAAATTGAAATCCAAGCCGGGCAGGGAATGGTGCTCATTAAGCTATATGAATCTGGCTCTTTCTTGACCAGCAAGCCAGAATGATAAAGAATTGTTTGACAAAATACCAGTAAGATGTTAGCCCTTGACTATAGAATGGAGGCTGACAAATCAGAAAGAGGTCAAATTAGCAAAGTTGAATGGTGGAAAAAATAGGCTCAGTTTATATTTATCAACCTGTAGCTACCTGCTTATTTGTTAAAATGTTTAATGGTCAGATCAGATCAGGTTGTGTTTTAGAAACACAACCTGGTACTGTACATAAGAATTTCTTATGTACATAAGAATTTCCTGGTACATAAGAAAGCCAAAAAGCATTATTAAGACCAAATCCAGTGGAAAATAATTCTTGTGATTGAGAATATGGATTTGGAAATATTGGTGGTGGGTTTGAGCAGTTTCTTAAAATTATACAAGATTCATAGTTTCTACATTTGTAAATCTAAGATTTAGAAAATGGATTTATTAAGGTAGGATGTGAAAATTGGTCATAAGTATGAGAAGAATAAAAATATCACCCTTGAGAATATCTTTTTACTCTCAGTTGAATCTTGGGGGAAAACATGCATGAAATGATACCTTTAATGGGGAAAAATCCACAACTTTCCTTCTTTAAGAATCAAATTTAAAAGCTAGATATGTAGCATAAAATTTCTAGCCAAGATGAGAATCTGTATTCTCTAGTATGACCTGTGCAACACTATACACGCAAACATATATGCACACAATTTCCCCCGTATACAATACACAAACTAAAAGGATTGGGGAAGAAAAACTAATATTTTCCATAAATTGTGCTTTCAGATTATTTTGCTGTAATATAGAAGCTCATGGAGTACTATGTTAAAAGTCCTGATTTGCCTGCCTTATAGTCACATTTCATTGTATTTTAATATTTTCTTCAATTTCCAGTTGCATTGCTTTTGGCTTTGAAGTTTATTATATGCAGTCCTGTATCCTGAATTTTTGTTCAACTTAAAAAAAAAAAAACCTTATGTAAACAAAAGACAGCACATGCAATGCAGTACTTATCTATACTTAGCTGTTTTTGTATGAATATGTACTCTGATGCCAATTTCCACAACTCTTGTAAAATGCTTCTTGTGTAACAGTAACCAATAGTGGCAATGATATGTCATTCTATCCTTAAAAAGCTGCAATACTTAAAAACAATAAATTTTACAATACTTTGGATCACTTGCCTTCCCTTTTTTTGGTTTGTTCACCTAAACCTGTTTTCTGTTCAAAATAGCAATAGCACTTAGACTTATATACCGCTTCACAGCGGTATATACCTCTAAGCGGTTTTACACAGTCAGCCTATTGCCCCCAATAATCTGGGTCCTCATTTTATGGACCTTGGAGGGATGGAAGGATGAGTCAACCTTGAACCTGGTGAGACTGGAACTGCCAGCAGCCGGCAGTCTCCAGAAGTAGCCTGCAATGCTGCATTCGAATCACTGCGCCACCACAGCTCATAGATGCACCATCTATATTTTGAACAAATTAAAAGAACCTGGTTATGATTTTTGCATTAAAAAAATAACTGAGCATTTCAGTTATTTGATCGAAGCTACTAATATATTATTGTAACATATTATATACTGATTGAAACTAGTAATATATTATGGATTACATGATGTTTGTCCTCTTCAAATAAACTGTATCCCACTCTCTGGAATATATGCATGTTAGGTTGCGTATGCCAGTATATGTGCATTGGAAGGATTGTCTTCTTTGAAACAAAGCATTCCTGGTTTACATTATGGCATTCATAGAAATGATAACTCTTTTCCTGAGAAGATAATTTTTGATGGTCAGAAGTTCATAACTTTTGTTCTCCGTCAACACTTGTAGGAGAACAGGCAGAGCTGGGGGACAGAGTTAAATACATCATCAGAGTCCTTACATTGCCATAAACTATGCAAATGCAGCTCCCCCCTTTGAATTCCTTTGACCATTAAGTAGTGCCAATTTAGTGCTGAGCCTTAATTGACTAAATTCTTATGTGTGGGCTTGAATAAATGTTGTATGCTGCAAAATAACAGATGGTCTTGATTCTTTGAGCCTGACACACTTCCAGTTAGAAACATATAAACACAGAAAATTGAGAGCAAAAAAATTAGCCGGTATCCACTGAACCTAACCTTTGAGGGTCTTTGTTTGTGTGTTTGTTTGTTTGTTCATTTTCAATTTATTTATTCTAATTCTAGTTCATTTGAGGGTCTCTTCTTCCTACTGTGATCAAATTAGAGTGATCACATTGAAATTATTACTGGAAAATTCAAATGTTTGCAGGCTTTTATTGACGGCTTTTTGAAGGCTTTTATTTATTAGCAAGACAAGGTGGGCATTATCTGTTGCCTAGTGACCAATTTAAAAATGATCAGTTCCATCCTGGCCATTTATTCTCCTTTCTCCTTTATTATTTATTTATTCTCATTTATCATTTGAGAATAAAACTGCCAGTAATACAAAGCCTCCATACAGATCTGTGATGCAACCATGTTTGAAATTTGCATGGTTTTCATATCATACTTAATATATATAAAAGTTAAATTATGAGACATGGCAAGTGAAATTATTAAATATAATAACCAATCTTGATGAAGCTTTAAAGTCAATTCTTACCGGGTATCTAATGAAGGCAACTTTAATCCACAAAGTGCCTGTATTAATTTTTTTTAAAAAAAAAAAGGAGAGATCCTTGGTGCTCTCTAAGCTTTGTTGTTTTCTTGCAGACATTTCATTACGCAAACTAGGTAATACTGTATAGTTAAGTTTTTTTTAAATGTTAGTGGTTGCAAAAATATATTTTTAAAATGGTATAACTAGCCAGCCTCAAGGGTTTAGGGAAAGGGAACAAGGAAAGACTGAAATATGCGGAACATTTGGATTCTACATTGTCTGGAAAAAGCAGAGAGGAAATCTCATATTCTTATTATTAAAGAATATGGTATGAGGTTCAGTACAGAAAATACTTTACAAAAAGTAAAGCTGGTGCAGTGATGAAATTAATTAGGACAGTCTGAAGCCACTGACCACAAACGTGAACAATTTTATTGTAAAGCAGTTCAAAAACATCTGGCTATGCAAATCCTGCTGGATCAAACTACGCTGGGCTCTCCAAATTTGCTCTCTGGGCCATCAGTCACGGAACACAGAAAAGAGATCACAGCCCTTGTCCCATAGTATTTGCAATTATCTGAATAAAAAAAATGTAAATTACGAAGGGTGCTCTTGCTAAAAATTCCCAAGTAGCCCAATAGCCCATCTTCCTAGGAATTTCATTCCATTCTCTTCGCCTATATTCCAGTGATGGAATTCATTTTTTTTTTACAACTGGTTCTGTGGGCGTGGCTTAATGGGTGTGGCCGGGGGTCATGTGACCGGGTGGGCAGTTTCTGTAAGCAGGGCAATAAAGATTAGGCTAGAAAAAACACCAGAATGGTTTTTTCCTGCCTTTCTTACAGGATTAACCCTGTAAAGTGAAGAAAAAAACAAAACCCGAAAGGAGATTTCTTCTAACAACCAGTTCTTCAAACTGCTTAGAAAATTTACTACCAGTTCTAGAGAACCTGCTAGAACCTGCTGAATTTCATCTCTGCTATATTCTCAGGATATTCCTTTCCTTGACATTATTTCTACCTGTTTCTCAGTGGGCTGGGTTTGCAGGGGGAGTATAGTTTTAGACCATGAAAGAGAAAAATGAACAGATTGAAAAGGAAACACCCCCCACTCCTTTAATTGTGCTGCTGTAAACACTAGGGTTTTCCCCCTTCTTATTTTTCGATGTTTTAGCAGCATTTCTCCGGTAAATTGCTCACAGTTCCAAGTGGGGAAAAAAGACACTGGAACCGTGGAAGCTGCTTGGAAGGATGATTTAATGGTGGATCAGGACCACATGGCTTGAGGTCATGGGTGAAAAAGAAAGAAAGTGAGGGAGAGGGATAGATTTATACCCTCTTGGACTATGACCTTGCTTCCTGTTCCTGTGGCAAGGGCAAGTATTCTGATTAGTTGTAGGCTCCCATAGGGGGTAACTTTGTAAACTTGGCTAAACCTTGCTGATGCTGAGTGATGTAATCTTCCAAGAGGCCATGTGGTGGCTTCTGCAAGATGGCTTAATCCAATCAACCTGGAGCTGCAGGGGACTATTAACAAAGGTAGGAGCTGTTTTCCAAGAGCATGTTTCTCCTTTTCTCATCCAGGGAAGTATAATATTCTGCCTTTTTTTTTTTTTGTATTTCCTAGAATATTTCATTCTCCTAGGAGGGGGGAGGTGCTAACTCCTACACAAACAAATAAACAAACCAACAAACCTAAGAATGAAATGTCTGCAAGAAAGCAAGCAAGCAAACTTAGAGAGCGCCAAGGACCCGTGAAACCTAAGAATTTCAATTTCACACCAACAAGTGAAGAGAAGGAACCCCTCTTCCCCCAGTCCACTTGGATTTCACATTACCAAAGGAAGAAAGTAGATATTCGTTCGTTCGTTCATTCATTCATTCATTCATTCTACTTATCTATAAATGGGTGCCCATCTTACAGTCAACTCTGCTTCTATCGTTCCACAATCATCATAGTATAAGTAAATGAAAATGGAGACAGACCCTTTTATCTCTCCTTCAACAATTGGCTGACAGAAATCATTTCTTTTCCTATTAGGATCCTAGGAGATGAGTAAAAGACAATATGTATAAACTTTTTGTCTTGTTTCCTCCTAAAGGTATTATAAATGCACACTGCCTTTTCCCAATACCTATCCAGGATATAAAATGCTGATGTTGCTGTTAATTCATTTATTTAATAAATATACTCAAATTTGTATAGAGAAAGATTTACAAAAAGGCACAAGACAGTTACATTGATTAGTACTCTAATTCAACCTCCATTTCAATAATCCATGAAGCGAACTGGAAAATTAATTTCAAATTATCAGCCTCAAACTGGAAGATTATTTCTTTTCTATTCTCTGTGTATGTTTGATTTTCTATTATTTTCTATTCCCCCTTTCTTTTATGCAATATTTGCAATTTTGAATTAACATTTTTCCATAAAATATCATTGATGGAACACATTTAAGGATACCATGTGAAAATCCATTATACCTGGCTAATGTGAAAGATTGGCATTACAGCTTTTACGGATTTGGGCCCTGAGGGCAAAGGTGAAATTCAGCAGGTTCTAGCAGGTTTGGTAGAACCGGAAGTAAATTTTCTAAGCATTTTGGAGAACCGGTTGTTAGAAGAAATCTCCTTTTTTTTTTCACTTTACAGGGTTAATCCTGTAAGGAAGGCAGGAAAGAAATATTCTGGTGTTGTTTCTAGCCTAATCTTTATTGCCCTGCTTACAGAAACTGCCCACCTGGTCACATGACCATCCAGCCATGCCCACAGAACCGGTAGTAAAAAAAATTGAACTCCACCACTGCCTGAGGGTACATAATAGTGAAATGCTATACTGAATTATGAACCATGGTGGTGCAGTGGTTAGAATGCAGCATTGCAGGCAAACTCTGCCCACAGTGTGGAGTTTGATCCTGACCAGCTCAAAGCTGGCTCAGCTTTCCATCCTTCTGAGGTTCATAAAATGAGGACCTCAATTTTTTGGTGGTAACATGCTGACTCTGTAAATCATTTAGAGAGGGCTGTATAGCACTATGAAGCAGTATCTAAGTCTAAGTACTATTGCTAGAGCTATTGCTATTTTACAATTGTAGATTGTACCAAACTAAGTTGTGAAAGCACTATGGAAATGATAGAGAATAGAGAGTGCAAGTTCTAAGCCCACTGAAGAACAATCTCTTGCCATCTACTTGCAGCTGTCTGGAGCACTTGTGGGCAATTTCAACTGCTCTCCTGGTCTAAAGAGGAATTATCTAAGAGTCAGTGCATCCTCTGGCTTTTCATTCCACCATGGTCATCAACTCCATTTTTCACAGAGGTATCCACAATTTCTTCCCCAGAAGTCAAAATGGCAAATCACTTCTGGAAAATTTATTTATTTATTTGATTTATATACCGCCCCCTCTCCCGAAGGACTCGGGGCGGTTCACAGCCGATAAAAACAAC
>JAEANM010024488.1:0-11145 GCA_017656035.1 Myanophis thanlyinensis
ATGGCTGCGTAAGCATTTCACTGCATATTGTACCATGTATGATTGTGCATGTGACAAATAAAATTTGAAATTGAAAAATTGAATTGAAATTGAAGTATCTGTGCCATAGGCATATTCCTGATACTAGAGGAAAAAAGGGAATGAAATGAGCAGCAGCGAGGAATGGAGAAACAGGATTTGATTTTAAGGCTTTTAAATTTTGGGATGTAGATTTAGCAAGGAGAGAAGGATGAGTTTAGGTTTTTTTTAAAAAAAATATGAATCATAACTCTTGCCTTTGTACTGAAAACAGTTGTAAGCTAAAAGACTTGTTTGTCTTACCTGTCTATCATTCTATTAAATGTGGTACATAACTGCATTTCTTTTTTTCCATCAATAAATGACAGCTGAAATACCATGTCAGATTCATGCTCAGATTTTTACGTTTTAAATCACAAAGAGGGGACATTGGTTTGGAGGTATGACAATAGGATAATAGGTATTTAAGCTAGACTTTTACTTTAGGAAATAAATAAAAGAATGGAGACAGAGGATAAAGGGACATTAAGAAAAAAAACTGGCTCAAGGAGAAACTGCCCCTATAATAGTACCCAATGCACATAATACTAATTTCTAAATCAATAATGTGATTTCACCCAGAAACTTTCTCAGTATATGCTGAATTCCAAATTTTGGCTGTTGGGAAAAGAAGTTGCTGGAAAGATGCAGTTTCCCTCCTCCCCTTCTCGATTAAATAGCTGATCTGTAGAATGTGAAATAGTTTTCAAATAGCTTCATTGCACATGCTTCTTTGTTTAGAATTATCTTCAATTAATTGCTTGCAATGATTATTTGAATATCCATATCCATGCAAACTGGTTGGCTCTTTGGTTCATGCACCTGCATATGTAAATTTAAACATCCAAACTATGCTAATGGTTCCTTATTTATATTTTAAAACGTGGCTTCTAACTCACACCACTTATATTTTAGTTGATGAGCTCAGAAAAATTTCCAACCTACTTTGAAATCTCACACACAATATATAATGGAATAGAGTTAATGATTCTATGCCATGTTTAGAATTAAACTTATTTGTAGCAAATGCCATAATTAAAATAACATTTTAACATTTATAAATGAAAGTCCTTGGGGGGGGGGAGTAAAATGTCCACTTTGTCATGCAGAAAAACCAGATGGGAACCTTCAAAACAAACTGTATCATGCTTAGATATCTACTTAAAACTAAACATATGACATGATTTTTGTTGTTGTTGCCACCTGGCAATGTTAATTATTTGCAATTAGAAAACCAGTTTACAGTAAATAATGCAATTGCAAGAAGTATATTTATTATAGAAGTTGGGCATATTGCCACATTGTTCAATGAATGGCAAGATGCACATTTCAAAAAGAAACATATACCTTGCAAATTTTAATAATAGCGAGCTAGTTCTCTAATGACACTGTACAGTAACTATGGCATTATATGTATCCTGTCATATTTGTCACGTTTGCTGAGTTATGAAAAACTGATGATGAGTTTCAGTACACTTTTTGATTCTGAAAGTCCTACCTTGCCAAAGGCCGAGGTGGCTGAAACAGCAGCTACTTGCTATTTCATTTAATGCCAGCAGAGCGCAAAGAGAGACTGGCAAGTCATGCCGTGATTTGTGCACTGCCAATAACTTAATTTATAACCAAAGATGCAGTTACTGGCAATGAAATGCAGAAGCTGCCACTGCTGTTCATTGCAATTATTGTGTGCACATGACTCTCTTTTCTGTACCATATTTTATGGCTGATGGAGAGAATCTCTTATTCCGCTTCTGAGCTGTTCATATGCTGAGATCCTTTCTTATAACTCCCTTCTTTGCTGGTTGGGGAAGTGGCCAGCAGGATCAAGGCTTTCTTAACTGCTGCCTGATTATGATATCCTGTCCTCAGAGCAGCTAGTTGATATTAGCAATGGATTAATTGCATCCTTTTAATTCACATTGTTTCACATCTGATTACGCATTATTTTGTCAATTGCTGTTTGATTCTCAGTGCTAAATATATATGCATGTGCAGCAGTATTATGTAGAAATGTAGTATTATTTACCAGGCAGAAAATTATTTTAAGCATGCATGCATGACAAAAAAGAAAGACAATTGTAGATGCAGAAAGTTGTAATACAGCCAATAATGCATTCAAAGAACTACAAAAAACTAGAATGTAATATTTTTAATCTGCAAATTGGTTGTAGATGGTAGATTTAATCATTTGACAAGGACAGAGTTTCTAAAATGGGAAGGGGTGAGGAAACCAATATTTCCTGGACAGAATATAGCCAATAAGGCAATACTAGCTGGCTTCCAGCCACTCTTCAATCTACCTTATAGCACTTAGCTTAGTAAAAAGCTAATTGTTCTGGGAACATAAATTTGATAGGATGTGGGGAAAAAAACGGTATGGCATGCAGTGGAATTAACCTTTCACCTGCAACATTTTTATGATCCTTTTCAGTATTTTCTTCAGTGAGGCAAGTAATATTTTTTTAAAAAAAGATTAAATTGTAGTTTTTTTAAAAAAAATAAATATGATTGCTGGTAGGAGTATGTATTTATGTATGTGTATTTGTAGTGTGAATGACTGTGTGCTGTATGCTATTTCAATTACCTGTATGCTACTTGTATGCTATTTACCTGTAATGCTATTTCAATTCGATACCAGAAATTGTAGCTCCTATGTAAAAATAGAGTCTCCATGTTTATTAATTTCAAAGAGTTCCTATGCCATCATCATGTCTTTTAATTGACCACTACTGAATTCTTTTAAGGTGCTGGTTTATCATAGTTACAAAACCCAGATTATTCTATTTAATCTACATTGCCTCTTATTATGAAATATGATGTATTTTGTTATTCTCTCACTTTAGATTTTGTTACATATTAAATGCAGCTGGCAGGGATACACCAGTTTCCAAAGGACTAGGTTGATGTATGTTACCATTTTGTTTTCTTTTATCAGCTCCTTGTGGATATAATGTAACATCTCAGAATGGTACTGTGTATTCACCAGGATTTCCAGATGAATATCCAAATTCAAAAGATTGTACATGGCTTATAACTGTAGCCCAGGGTCATGGCATCTACATCAACTTTACATTACTCCAAACAGAATTGGTGAATGACTACATTGCAGTATGGTATGTTAATATCTTATTATTGTGAAGGCTGATATTTGGGTGTTTTCCCCATCTTTATATGGCTAAATAAAACAAATACATATATGATGTGTAACTGTAAGCACATATTCCTGTATAGCAGATTTTGTTTAATTAGCAAGTTTCTAGTTCAGCTTAACAAGCCTGTTTTCCAACTCAGATGTTTCAGAAACTTCTTGTGAGAAAAAATAGTTTTACCTATAAGGATATAAAAACAGTATCAAAGAATTATAGTTTCTTTTTGCATGGTATACTAATAGGATTTTGAAAACTTCTCCAAATTTATTTCTGTCCCATCTTATACTGAACAAATCACAGCAAAGTTAATTTGAGGTAATATAATGACTTGTGCCTTTCTTCCCCTTTAATGGGTCTCTTACAATTTCTCTAAAATCAGTTCTGCACTTTTTACAATAATCTAAAATCAATTTTATTAAAAAAAAATAAGAAGAAAATAATAGACTTCCTTAACTTTAGGAAGTCACACATAAAGCATTCAATGGCAAACAAGTTAACAATTTTGAGCCATTTAAATCAAAAATAGCATTTTAAAGCAATTTCCTATAACATGCTATCCAAGACAATGTAAAACAAATCCAAACTCTGAAGAATCAGCTGCTCAGAGATCCCAAATATATACGCAATAACTAAATTTCCACAGATACAAGAAACTTCAGAGGTAACAGTTATAAGATATTTTAATACATTCTGAAGTAAGTCAAAGATCCAGTTGTAGATTTTTGACTAAAAAAAAATGTCTCTCTTTTAGGGGGAAAAAAAATCCCAAAACAAAGAAGTTTTCTTCTCTTTCCTGGTGTTTTTTAGTTTCCTGTAGAGATGAAACCTTTAATTGTGGCCTTAGGATTAATTTTCTTGGTCCGAGTACCCTATGTCTCCTTTAATTTCAATAAAAGAGAATATCTGTAGTTCAGAGTTGAGTTTTGGAGTCCTGGGTGCTCTCTGAGCTTGATCGTTTCCTCGCAAACCTTTCAGGACCCAACTTGGTAACATCAGTGTATAAGCTCAAAGAGCATCAAGCATTCCACACTTCTTTAATTTCTCCAGAGATGATGTTTCTCTTCTTCTTAAAGACAAAATCTTTAATAAATAGTGGGGGATTACCCAGAGGAACCCTTTCTTGCTTATGTGAGAAATGATAATGTCACACTCAAGAAGAACCCATTGAAAATTTTTGTGTACTTCTTGCTTGGGAAACAGCATACAGGCTGAAGTACTACAAAGAGTAGGTCGGTTTCACAACATCAGCAATAGATGAAGTTACCTCATAGTGAAATGGACAGCAAACAAATTTAATAAACAAATAAATAAATAAAATGAAGGAGTTGGAACAATTTCAGGACAAAAATAATATATGTTACTTAAAAAAAAAGGTTACAGTTTTCACAATTAAGGGTTGTTCTTAAATGTATGGACAGATTTGAATACAAATGAATCACTATGCTACAATTGTTTTAATTATGCTTTCTTCCTGAAGGCTTAAAGCTGCTGTCAATCTACAGTACTGTGAATATAAAACTTAATTACAATATTTTGCTGAAACGGTTTTCTTTCTGGGTTCCTAGGGATGGCCCAGACCAAACTTCACCCCAGCTGGGAGTGTTCAGTGGGAACACAGCTCTGGAAACTGCCTTTAGCTCCAGTAATCAAGTCCTTCTCAAGTTTCACAGTGATTTCTCCACTGGAGGATTCTTTGTTCTCAATTTTCATGGTCAGTATTCTTTTTCTCATCCAACAAATCATATATGTGTGAGAAAGATAAGGAGAGTCAGACAGCATGGGGTGATTTAAAAGAATATTTTACTTCTATTGTTATCGGAATAAATTAGATTACTTCAATTGGCATGCTATTTCATTTAATGAAAACCTTTATCAACCATTATTATCTGCAGCAAAAGGAGAGGTAAATATTTAATACATGTTACTTGGCTTTGAATATTTTAAGGGAAAGTCCTAAGCACTTAATCCAGACCACACACTTCTAAGTAAGCCCTAAGGACTTGGGGGTATTAACGAAATACGTTGGTATTCTAATTGCCTGTTTAAAAAGCTTGAACTGTTCAGACATGGGACATTTTCTCATTGGAAGCTATAGAATGACATCATTTCTGCTGATATTATCAGAAAAAAATAGACTCATACCGCAAGAATAAGTTTATAAAGACGCTGCTTGTATTATTTAAGATGCTTTTTATTCGTTTTCATTTTCCCTCAGACTTATTTTTGAGAAAGGACACTTAATTGTAAGGAAAGTAGATGAGATCTTTGGCTTTATTGAAATGACAAAGTAATGAAGGAAAGTGTATATGGCATATATACATTTCTATACATGCACTTACATATTCTCAATAAGAAATTAAAGTTAACAAAATATTTTCTTTTGATTTGTACAAAGGTAAGTATATATGGACACTGTAACCCCAATATTCCACATGGGAATACAGGCCCATATGATCAATAGCTGTAAATAATAGATTTTTCACATATTTTTTTCACTATGCCTATTTTGCCATCTGTGATATAATATATATACACCATCACACCTTTTCCTCAAATATTGCTAGGTGGCAATCACCTTATAATGAAATTTGACTTAAAACCATTACTAATCCAGTTTTCATCTGATTTCATAGCATACCAGCTTAAGAAATGTCAATCTCCTCCAGCAGTTTTGCATGCTGAATTGCTTACTGAAGATGATGATTTTGAAATAGGTAAAAATTTCTATTTTATCCTATGTATATACTTATTGTCAATCCAGACTGCTGCTTAACTGATGTTATTACATGTTGGAAGATGTGTAATCTATTTATGTTTACCTAAGCATACTTAGGTGGAAGCACTCCAGGTTTTATTTTAAAGAATGCTTAATGTTTTAAACGTTAAATTTCTTTAAATGAAACTTAGTAAATCTATATTAATTATCTTTTTTTCACTCTTTATATCCATTGTATTCCAGTCTGAAATTTTTCGGCATAGAACAGTATAGAAATGCTAGTATTAAATAATCAATCAAAAGCGACAACCACTGAGGCTACAGGTGTAGCTGTATAGTACACATTTTTGTTGTTTGATTATTTCCAATACAACTGTATTACACAATTGTTATTTCTCTTATGGAGACATATTTTTCATTTAAAAAAGTGACTCCAAATTCTAGTTTTCCTGGTAGTGGGTCATGTTGGCTGGGAAAAATGGCAAGATTAGAAAGCACACTCCAGATATGGAGAAAATGTTATGAGAAAACAAGGAATGTGTATACAGTAAGTTCTTTCATAAAACAAACGCATTTCAGTGGGAAAACTGTAACTAAAAAGCAGAAGTTAGCAATCATTCCAGCATGTTTATAAGATATTCCTTTAATTAAAAGTCTAGAAATTGAAACTGTGTTAATGATGAAATCCTAAATGTATATATAAGTCTTGCTGAAAAAGCCCTGTTAAAGGCGGACAATGTAATCCTGCATAAACATATTTCAGATTTAACTGCATGTTAAAATTATATTAAAATCCCATTGAATTTAACAAAAAAAGTATGATATTCAGGAGAAATCTGAGCCCTGTTTATTCTAGTGGAAACAAATTGAATATGTTACAGGTAGCCCTTGTCATATGACTATAATGGAGCCAGCCCATTACGGTCATATGTTGTAAAAGTTCTAAAATCTCAGTTTTGTCAAAAACCGAAAGTAAAGATGGGAATGATGATAGCAAATCCCAAGACTTTAGGAATCTGAGTTGATCTAGCCACGTACCTAAATCTCCCTGGTCTGACCCTGAGGGAATACTGTAATCTCCTGGTACTTTTCCTGCCTTTAGCTAATTAATTAATTTATATATTTCTGAAAATGAGACAGAATGGCCGTTATGAAAGCGATCATTTCTCTTCTAAACTGAAAGAATGGCATCCTTATGCTATAGGAAAGTCAATTTCCCCTTGAGTAAAAAGCAGGATAGATAGATAGATAGATAGATAGAGCATTTTTCATATCACATTTTAGTGAAAGATACTGACTAAGTTATCAGCCTTAGTATATCCATAAGTATATCCATATGCCATGTAGCATTCCCTGATCATGTTTAGTAATTTTTTAAATACATGTTGGCCATGTGCTGCAAGCACAATCAAAGTCCGGTTTTAATGTAGGCAGGCTCTCAAGCTGAGATAGTATTTGGTCCACTAAGACATACATGTGTATTGGCACACATTTTTAGACAAACTGAAGAAGAAAATGTAGAATATGAATGGATGAAGTTGCTCATATAGCTACATTGTTCTGTTTGATTATAGAAAAGACGGCATGTTTATTGCATCTTTCTAGATCTTTTAGGTAAAACAACAACAACAATAACAACAAGAACATGATTTATGGCTTTGATGATTGGATAGAATAAATTATAGAAAGAAGAAAGTCATGATGTAATCTTAGAGAAAGAGGTTAATCTAGAATTGTGCTTATAACTGCTGTAAAGAGAATAAGAAGTTACGGCTTTATATTTTTTCCTATTTTTTATTTACCTTTTATGTAGCTTTCTCTTTTATTTCTTCCTTTTTCCTTTTTCCTTCTGATTCTATTTTCCTTTGTATTACTTTTTTACTCATTTTTGAAACTTTCCGTAAGATGATAAAAATTTAAAAAATGTATATGTATATTTGATGGGTGGATCTGGTTGAAGCAATGATAGAAAGATATGGCAAGTTGTGACAAATAAATGATCCAGATTTCAATATATTTCCATTCCTTTTTCTTTTTAAATTATTTCAGGAGACTTTGCCAAGTACAAGTGTCACCCTGGCTATACTTTGGTTGGAAATGACATGACATTCTGTAAGTTAAAAGCCCAACTTCAGTTTGAGGGCTCTCCTCCAGTTTGTGAAGGTATGTATGAAATGATTATATAGAGAGATTGTGTTTAAGAGGTTTTTATATGTTGTATTTGATATTTAAATTTTCTTTAAATAAAAAATGTGATAATTAGGAAATACAACGAAAATGTATTGAAATGGGTTCTCAGTATACAAACTTTATTTTTGTTTTCAGAGGTTCGCTATTGGAAGCAAGCTATATCTTGTTTTACACTTCATTATTCATGGACGAGTAGACATTTTAATCCAATATGTGTCTCTTTGTCAGAGTTTTTGAAGGAGTTATGTTTTATTATGAAAGAACATGTAATCAAAACAATTTTAAATAGCTTCCCCTCTGTGATTTCTATCAATCTCTGTCCATGGGTAACATAGCAATATGCTAATTAAAAAAAAAAACCACAGAATAGTTTTAGCTCTGAAGGGAGGGAAATGGAATGATTTCGGAATAAATATAAGTAAGAATACAATACTGTTATCATAGAATATTGCACAAAATGTCAGAACCAAAATAATGAGAAGAAAATTTTAGCAATAGCTATTGTGCCCTATATAAGATGAGGTGACATATTAGAGGCAGCAATTCAGGTGACAAAATATAGAATCAATTACATTTCAGATTTATATGAAAATCACAATAAATCTGACTTTTTACTGGAAATTCTAGAACCATGCTGCAATAGTTTCAGTGTGTGTGCCAGACCTCCATATGTGCACATAAACTGTTGGATTCTTGGCATAGTGGCATGTTATATAAGTTTAAGACAGTGTTTTCTTTTATTGATTAATGAAACAGGCAGCTTTTTCCCTCTTAAGTTTTATTAAAAGTAATAATACACTTCTTATGCTTACTGCTAACAGTTATATATATCCACCTTAGCTCCATACGCCTTAGTTGAGTTTTTATGTGTAGAGGGCAACCATTTCTAGGAAATAGCTTTTTATGTTCATAAAAGTTGTCCACATAATCAACTATTTTGAGTTATCTATCATGGTTTTGTCTATGCATAAAATAAATTCTTATAGATGGCCACCTTCTCCTCATGGAGGATGATATTGGGGTGGAGTTCATTCCTTCTTTTCCTTCTAAATGGAAGTAGACTGGGTCCACTTTTAATAAGATTAAAGAAAGTTTATATGTCAAAAAGAAGATGGCCAGTGTGATAAGAATCTAAAGTCAGAACTCTGAAGGTTTAATTTTCACTGCATTCAAACAACTAAAAATTGCCAGAAAATGCCAGTTCTAATTGTGGTTTCTAAAGAAGAACTACATTTATCTAGGAAATATCTGCTGAAATCTGTTTTTACAGATTTGTATATTAACACTGACCTCCAAACTTTTCAGCAAACTGAGCTATCGTGAGAAAGGGCATCTTCAACCTATGGGGCCTTAAATAAAGTCAATTTACTTTTTCATATTATCACAAGACTTCTGCCAATGATTGACAACTTTCTTAAAGCCATAATCCAAACTATTTTTCTTCAATCAGTCCAAACGGTTATTTTACTTTGACATTTGAGTCAAATAGATGTCCATGCAGGTTTTGCTTCAATCTGGGGAAGAGGTGAAAGTTACATGGGCCAAATCCAGACTATATAGTGAATGGGGAAGATGGAAAGATCCACTTTTCAATTGCTTTGAGGACTTGAAAAGAAAATATATTCTTACTGTGATGAATTCAAATGCCACAATATATCCACCAAGCTGAAATCTAGTACATAGTCTTGAAGCATATTCCAAGTGTGATCTGAATTTAAAATTACCTGAAAGTCAATCAATGGATCTAAAATTCTATTAAAATCATTAATCATCATCATCATCATCATCATCATCATCCACATATAAAATAAAAAAAATGAGCAAATCATCTGTGGTAAATTTTATTTATCTTTAGTAGGATAATTGTAAGTAATAAAACTATTCAGCTGGACAATCATCTAATCGCTAAAATTAATAAAAATCAAAATATCAGGGTTTATCAATTTTATTTATTCTGCAATCAAATTAGAAAACATCTTAGCCCAACTTATAACTCTCCTTGCAAGTTTGGAATTTCCATTTTAAAAAATTAATCTTAACTTTATTAGGAACAATATTGAGTTATTATTTAAGTATGCTCCTCCTTGATTGATATGTGAGAAGTTTAAAATTCCATGAAGCTATTAAAGATGATGTAAATAGTATTTTGAAACTAAAATATATTTTCTTGGCCCAAGGAAAAATACGAAATATTATTCAAAAAGAACCAGTTCTTTATTTCAAAAATAGAAAAATATTTACTATTTTAAAACTAAAAGGAAAAACATTGAATACTATAAATTCACAGATGGGCATACTGAAACAAGAATATATAAACTTCCTCCTTGCAATTAGTAGGTCTATGCCCACTTTTTATGCAAAAATGAAAAGTGAACAAATTTGACTGCTAGTTTTGTTTTCCTGGTTCCAGCTGAACAAGCCAATGATCAGCTTGTGAGTCAGAGAATTTTCTCATGATTGAGTTAAGATGCATACAAAAAATGTGTGGCTAGAGGAACTGAATCAAATCATAATTATGTTGGGTCTATATTATTAATAGAAATAGAATGCTAGAATGCTATAATAGAATTATATGCAGCTTCTGTCTCTAATTTGTATTCTAGCTGTATTGGAAAAAAGAGAAACCTCATGCAAGACTTTTGCTATATATTTCCTCAAAGACTGATCCAGCCTTAAAGCAGGGCCACTGGAGGTCACAGGGACTACATTTTAGAAGATTATTTGGGAAAATGTTGATCCTGCTGAACTTGAGGAACTAAATAGAACTCTCACTGCTGTTAGTTCAGCCGTGCCTTTATTAGATCCCCTCCTGGCTGTCTTTGAGGGAACTATCAAGACTATCTTTGAGGGAACATGTGTTTGTGTCCAGTGGTGCTTAACTCTTCCTTGGAGGAAGGGGTGATTTTGCCAGCTGATGAAGTGGTGGTGTGCCTCCCTTTCTCAGAGAGCTATCACTTAAGCCAGGGGTGGGCAATTATGGCTCCTTCATGACTTGTGGACTTCAACTCCCAGAATTCCTGAGCCAGCCATGCT
>JAEANM010024489.1:0-11145 GCA_017656035.1 Myanophis thanlyinensis
TAATAATAAATACATAAATAAATAATAAAATTTTGGCTTTTTTTCTGTAAAATATTTCATGAATTTATAGTGCATGATTTATGGCTGACACAAACTGTTCCTTTAAATTTGCCAGTAGCATTGTAGCAATAAAATAACTGGGTGTCTCTCAAATGACTGAGGGGGAAATGAGATGGTGCACGGGTAGATTTGTTTTAAAACAGAAAAAACGCAGAAGAAAAATAGGAAGCTCAGGGAAAGTAAAATGGTAATTAAAACAAAAATAAATAAATAAAATAAAACAAACCACCCTGCCAGCTTCCAAAGCAAGGTTGTTCTTCACATAAGCAGACCTGCTGTTAGAGGCTCTATAGCAAGTGTTCTTCAGGGAAAAAAAAACTAGGGAGAATATGGTGAAAGGGCATTCTGACCTCTGTAAAACAGCCAATTAAGGTGCAGCAGTTGGTTTAAAAGACAGTAGAGCACAGCAGGAAACCTGCTGAAAATACTACTTGGAAGTAGAACTGAAAAACATCTTGAGAAGTTGCATTTCAGTATTTCAGATGATTTCTGGATAGAAGCCCTAGGATGGAAATTGTTGCCTTCCTAAAAAGAAGCCAAGAACAAGGATAGGTGGTGTGATTTTTTTAAAAAATATTTTTTATATTTAAAAGTTCTAGAAGGATTCAGGCAGGCAGTGAACTAACTGATTAGCCTTTGGTTAGTTAAGTATTCTATAAACTCTATTTGGACAAATCTGCATGCCAAATGCTTTTCAAATTGCATTTAGTGAATTTAAAGTAGGTAAAATGTGATTTGAATTTATGTGGCTTGCAATGGCTTGCAAATACATTGGATGGAAATTGCTTGCAATTGAATGGAGTGGTAGAATGTATTGTCTATGTTATAGATTATTTGGGTCACAATTATCTGGGTTCACATATTGCATTAAGTCATAAACCACTGATTACAAATTGCAGTGCTGGAAACAAGCAAACCACTTCATACATTAATGCAATGTATGAAGTGACTTATAATTGGAATCCTTTTATTTTCATTAAGTTCAAATAAAATCAGGCAGTTTAGTTAGAGATTCCAGATGTATTGCCCTACCAAAAATCAAATTTGCTCATCAACCTCCTTTACTTTACTATTGCACTATTTGGCTTCAAGCACCTGAGACAATTGCTCAGCTCCAGAAGACACTGTACTTGTGTGCATATCTATATTGTTTGATATCTAGCAAAAATGAGCTCAGCAAACACTCATTCAATGACTGTTTAAAGTTACACTAATGCTGAATTAAAGCCAGGATAGGTGGCACAAATGTCCCTTTTCATAGCTGTTTTGACAGTGGTGCTGGTTGGTTCTGATTGTATTAAACACAGAACATAGAATATAGAGTATCAGAGTTGGAAGATATGAAAATTAGCTTTGACTGATCACATGAAAGCTTATTTTCTTTCCACAAATTCAGCAAGCATTGTCGATAACGTTACTTTTATCTGTTTTTTTTTTCTTGTTTCTTGTGTATTTGGAAAGAAGAAAAATACTAAAGGGAAAATAAGAAAAAGAAGCACTGATAGTAACAAAGAGTAAAGGCATTTGTTGAGATGTAAATATAAGATAGTTCCTTTAGAAAGTAATTCCTATATTCAGTGAAAGAAAATAGAAAATCTGCTAGATTTCTAGAAAATAAAGTCTATATTTACTTTAATAAAATCAAATTTAATTTTTGCTTTCATCCACCAAGTACTCCCCTGATTTAAAGTAAAACTTCAGAAAGGAGATGAGAAAATCTTTGCTGCATCATAAGGTGGCCAAAGCTCACTTTCTCCAAATTTTCTGAGACTGTGATTATATTTGTCAAACTTACTGAGAGAGCTGGATACTGCAGCCATTTCAAGTTTGATAATGATGCTGTGTTAATTTGTCATACATCACTTAGTTGAATACAAAATAAGCATTACTTTAGTTTGTAATACACATAATATAGCAACAAATCTATTAGGAAAGAAGAGATTCTGCCAGTTCACAAACATTATTAACTCAATATAATTGCAGAGTATATGAAACATTAAGATTTCTGATTGCCCATACAGATTTCTGAAGACCAGTCAGCTGTTTTTATTAGTGTATTTAATATTACTAGATTATGTAATTTATTTAATTATTGAATAATTAATAATTCAATTAATTATTGAATAATTAATTATTGAATATCTATTATACCTTTAATTTCCATCATTTTATCTTATTCTCTCCATTTGCTGATGGGAAAAGTTCTGGAGAAGAGATGGGAGTAATTCAGGAGGCGATGAACAGTAGATTGCTCAACAAGAGCCAATTTAAAGGGTTGCAGCATACCCTGCTGCAGAGGACTCCAGAAAAATAGGGCAACTCAGGTAACTCCTGATAAGACTATGAACTATTGAGATACAAGTTGTTTTTCCCCCTTCCTATCTGTGAGTTCTTGAAAATGTTGTGGCATTTTCAAATCAAAATGCTAAGACTGAATATTAAATTGTTCTGTACTTCAAAAAAAATATGGAGATATAAAATGCCTCATAAACATAAAAATAAATAGCCCATGTACTCTCTGTTGTACATCTGGGAAGTACAGTTACTTCTGCCCATGGGGCAAAACTTCTGCTATAACTATGTTAAGTCATAAATTACAAACTATGCATACAGCAGTTTTTGGTAGAGCAAGTAGAGTTGTGACCAATTATAAACTTTTAATTATGATGCAGCTATGATGCCGGTTCTAAAACATGCTGACAATTCCTGCCAGCAGCATCTTTGGCTGACCCTGACTCTGAGCCATTGGATCCCCAGATGATTAATATAGACATTACATAAAAGGGGCAATAAGGTTCAAGAGATGGCATTGTGAGGTAATTCCTCTTATGTTGCTGTTATATTTTTATATATATAATGAGACAGAACATAATCTACATGGGATATTAAATGTACAATAAAGTCTGCCTGGCAACCAGGTGACATGTTACTAATGTAGATTTACATGGGATTGCCTTTGTAGCAGCTGCCATATGCTGGAAGTTGATGGACACTATAGGCATATAATAATATTGCATTTGTTTCAATAAGTCTCTGGGTACAATTTGAAGTCCTGATTTTGATCATGGCTTGGCTCCCAGTTATGGTGAGAGACCACCTCATTTAGATAAAAGAAAATTAAACTTTGAAAAATATTGAAAGCATTTGGGTTTTAATACTTATTTAGTCAAGCTTGTGAAAGAGAAAAAAAATAGAAAAATGTGAGTATCTTAGAGCAACATCTGAATCAGTTCAATTTATTTATTCTCGTAATAAAGAGAGAAGCCTTATATTCACTAACTGGGATATTAATAAAGAAAAATCCTCAAATGCCACAACAAGGACTCTTCCCATACTTTTGTGGGAGAAAAATCAAGAAATTGTTCAAGAAGAAACAAGGTAGATTTCCTCACAAAAACAAACAAACATATATATATAAACCCTTGTGTTTTTTCTCTTTCCTTATTTTCTTTATTGTCTAAACTGTTTTACATGATGTGTGGGGAAAACATTCAGAGAATGCAGGAAAGCTGTTGTTATCTGTTTGAGTATGACCCAAATCTCTTAATTTGCTAAAACCAAATTCTCATTCTTCATGATACAGCAAAAATACTTTGTTCTATCAATATTCCCTTTTTGTTTGTAAGCATTCATCTAGTGGAAATAAATCCCTGAACTATGTAATGAAATAACATCCATATTTTAACCCATTTTATTTAGAATGTTTTCAGCATTATATATTTGGGAACTACTCACAGAAGAATCAACAGAAACAGGCAATTTAAAACAAGAAAGAAAGGAAAATAGCAACTGAGGGATTTCAATTCATGTGCTGAATAAACAACAATGTAGTATGATATCAATTGATTAACTGTGAAGTGTTTCTTCTGACACTTTCTTGAAATAAGTGTTTACCAAATTATAGATGCAATTGACCTGCAGTACATAAAAAAATCTGGGTATTGTAATTTAATTTGAAAGACAAGAGTCTGAGAAAGACTAAATACGGATGATCATATTATATGTGATCACATCTGAAGTTTCAGAATGCCACTACATAGTGCATATATATCCTGAAAAAGTTAATACTATTAATAACATAAGTAATTCAGACAAACAAACAAAAATGTTTGGGCTCGAAGCAACAAAAAATGTCCTTTTTTAAAAGGTAGACAGATGATAACTATTTGATTCTGCTATCCTTTTGTTCTGAAACAACACAGTCTATGTCATGACAATTATAATATAAAATTGGCTATTATTAATATGTTATCAACAACAGTAATAACATTATAGGAACCATCAAATCAGATTCAAAAACAGGAATGAACCCCAAGAGAAAATAAATTGATGCAGTAGCAGTTCTAAAACATTTTCTGACGGCTAAACTCACAAGTCATCCCATCTGCTACAGATAAATTATAAACATCTGTATATTTTCACTAAAATATAAAGTTATGTAATTTTAATATTAAAGTGGATTGAACACCACTGAACCTGGAGGCTAATTTTTTGAATGGATTGCTGACTATGTACAACATGTAATATGTTTTAGAAGCATAAAGAACTTACAATAGTTACATTTTAGGTAGGGTGACCATATTTGATTTCCAAAAAAGAGGACGGGGGGCAGCGGAGGTGGTGGGGGCAGTGGGGGTGCAGCAGGGGCAGCTGTGGGGCAGCAGCGGCAGGGGTGGCGGTGGGGGCAGCAGCGGTGGTGGTGGCAGGGGCAGGGGCGGGGGACAGCAGCGGCAGGGGGCGGGGTGGCAGCAGCGGGTGGTGGTGGTGGTGGTAGCGGGGGGCAGGGGGGCACAGCTCCACAGCGGCTCTTCCCCCGCCGCCCAGGTGCTGCTGATGGGGAAAAGCGGCTCCCGCAAGACGAGCATGCACTCCATCGCAGGATTTCTAAGCACGATGGAGCGCATGCTCGTCTTGCCAGAGCCACTTTTCCCCATTTGCCCAGACATGACATCTCCACTTTTTACGTCCAGTCTGGGGCGTCCGGGTGGGTTTTATAAATTTATAAAACCCACCCAGATGTCCCGGACTGGACGTAAAAAGTGGACATATCCGGGCAAAAGAGGACGCTTGGTCACCCTATATTTATGAATAGGGTCATGTGATCCTATTTTGCAACCTTCAGGCAATGAAAGTCAGTGGGGAAGCCAGATTCACTTAACAACCATGTTACTAACTTAACAACCACAGTAATTCATTTAACAACTGTGGCAAGAAAAGTTGCACAATAGGGTAAAATTCAAAATAATTAACAAATGCTTCACTTAGCAACAGAAAATTTGGGCTCAGTTGTGGTTAAAAATCAAGTAACCACACTGCAAGTAAATAGATATTTAGAACTGAACACAAGCTAACACAGAATGATGGTTTTTTTTTCCAAACTAAGCAGTGAATAAAAAATCATCCAATGCACAATTGATTGCTTTATTGATAGAAGAGAAACTTCAGTCCTACTTGGATTTTAGCTATTACCCTATGAATCAGAGTTATCAGCTGAAATTAGTGTATTACTGGTAAGGAAAAAATAAGATTATTCAAAAGTGGAAAAAAATGAAACATATCCAGTGTAATCTTGCTTAAATAAACCAAGCTTGCCTGATCTCTCAATTAAAAATAAATCAGGCACACACCAAATGGGTTTCAGTAGAGTGAAATCCCATCGACTTCCTAATTGAAAATTACCAGACGTAAATCCTAGCATGTCTTCATTTTGTTTCAGAATTGTGCTGAAAGAATTCATTATCAGGTTTATGTAATCATTCAACTTGTTTTTCATATTTAAAGGGCCGGACACAGGTTGTTTGCCGACATCCCTGAAAATAGGATGGACATGTGTCTGAAAATGAGAAACATTTTTTTCCTGAATTCATCAGAATAGGCCTTCCTTTGCTTGGATCAGCATTTTTTAAAGATTTAGATGGGTTGTCTTAAGCAGGCAGTTTAAGGAAATAGCAATAGAACTTAGACTTACATACCACTTCATATTGCTTTACAGCCCCCTCTAAGTGGTTACAGAGTCAGCATATTGCCCTCAACAATCTGCATCCTCATTTTACTGACCTCAGAAGAATCATGGATCAAGACACCACAGCTCCCTAATGGGAATGTTTTGCTGTGATTTCCAATTCAGGGGACTAGCATTCTCACTCAACCTAGAACCCCACATGGACCATAGAGACCATATTTTTTTTAATAAATAAAACACGGTGGAAGATAGCTCTGATAAAAATGGTTTTTAACTAGCTGTGGTCACCACTCATAGATCCATGAGTTTGTCTCAATAAGTATCAAATGATCTGCTTTCCAAGGAAAGTGGGAGCCTCCAGGTTTACCAGTCCTCATAACTACCTCATAATTACCTGGAGTATCCAGGTAATCAAAGAGATCACCCAAAAATGGAAGGAAAAGCATAATATGAGTAGGCAGATGTTCTTACTGACTCCCTTGAATATCCACTGAGTGTTTATAGGAACCATTATTTGGACAGACCTATATGTTTATTAGGAGGTCAATACGGAATACACTAATTCTTATTTGTTTTCCTTTCTGTGGAGATGAGACTAATGAAAAAACATTAGTCCCATTCCCCCATTCTTCAGACTTCATATAGCCGCTTTTAGGAAAACAATAAGAACAAAGTCTGCAATTTAAAATCTTGTTCTGAATCACAGTGCACTGAAGCAGCTAAGCCACTCTTGACAACAAGATAGATGGAGACAGAAGACTTTCCCAAACAACTCAGCGTTTTTCAGAGACAGGCAATCATCAGACAGAAAATTAAAAGAATTTTTGCATAAATAGGTTTTTCCAGCATTTGTGTTCATATTACTCATATGTGCTCATATTACTTTGAAAGAACCTAAAAGGGTTTAAGGTCAACTGTATAGCAGCTGTGTATAAGCAAGAGAAGGGAATTAAAATCAGATGTTTGCCAATATCTAGTGAATAATTTAATTTCTAAACCTCTCTCTTATGCATATTATTTCAGGAAGAACTAAAAGAAAATTGTATTATTGTAAAACGGAAATGTAATTTACTGAATTCCCAGACTAAAAACATATTTTTTTCTTTGATATTTGGAAAACTTTTCTATAATATTATTTTTTCATTTATCTGTAAGAAGAAATGCAATTGTATTAAGTTGAAGCTTTTTTCTGTTATTTTCTTTTGCAATGTATGTTTAGGCAGATCTCTTGGCCACGTTATGCACTTTTAGCACATCTTTAAATTATGACCTGTTCTGGAGATGAGCATGATAGCCAAGCACATGTCCGGCAGCCAGTTTTCCATATGTCAACTAAATCTCAAGGGAAAACATCCTGACAAATGACCATCCCAATCACTTTACAGCCACAAAGTAAGCTCAAAAACAGCATTGACAGAAAAACTGACTGCTTCTATGAATCAATCTTAAAATGAGGTATCTCCCAGTGGTGGAATTCAAATATTTTTACTACTGGTTCTGTGGGCGTGGCTTGGTGGGCGTGACTGGGAGGGTCATGTGACTGGGTGGGCAGTTTCTGTAAGCAGGGCAATAAAGATTAGGCTAGAAACAACTATAATGTTTTTTTTCCTGCCTTCCTTACAGGATTAACCCTGTAAAGTGGAAAAAACCCGTAAAGTAGAAAAAACAAAAGGAGATTTCTTCTAACAACTGATTCTCTGAACTGCTTAGAAAATTTACTACCGGTTCTAGCGAACCTGCTAGAACCTGCTGAATTTCACCTGGTATCTCCTATATTGTGAAAATCACTTGGGAAAATTGAACATCAACTGAAACAGCACATTCGTTAATATGGTCATCTGCAGCATTCTTCGATCAAGGACTTTAAGACAGAAGAGCATACAGAAAGAAAACACTGGAGAAGTGAGATACCAGAGATACCAATCCTTATCCAGTTGAGGCAGTCTGGATTTATTATTAGAATTGCAGCTGTTGTCAGTATAGATGTATTAGAGGCATCATATTGGCACATCTGGGGAAACTCCAAATATGAATTCCTGCGTTTCCCCCACCCAAATTAAAACTACAGTTTCTTCCCCCAAGGTGTCACATGCAACTTTCTTCTCCAGTCCCATCAGGGGTGAACCAATGGATCACCCTCCAACATTGCCTCCACAGATGTTGATGAAACGACCTTGGTTCTCACGGGAAAGAATGTTATTTTGCTATCACCCCAAGTAACTATGTAGGCTCCCTTTCCCTTCCCCCTTCTACAACTTAGTGTGGCAGCCCCAAAAGGAAACGAAAGAGAAGAGAGAGAAAAGTGAAAGTAGAAAAGAAAAGAAAAATCCAAAATATCCGTTGGGAGCCTGATAGCTATGGCACTATGAAAGGCAAAGGAATAGCAATGGTCTAAAAATGAAGCTGATGCTTGAGATGTTATATATTTGGGAGTGATCCAAAACAGAGCAAGAAGCTGTTGGCCATCAAGAACATACTATCATTTGTAAAACTGCCAGATGAAAGATAAATAAATATTTGCTTTGGTTGAAACAAACCATTAGAACACGCTATTACTCCAGTTTAAGGAGATATTTGACTTTATTTTGACTGAGACACAAATTGCAGATTTCTTACTTATAAATTTCAAACATCATCATAGCTTCTCAATTGATATAATTAGTTGCGCTTTTGTTAAAATAGTAAAAAGTCATTATTACTGAATTTTTCATAAAATGTTTAACATTTGCCATTTCAGGTTACTAATAAAGAAAATAATGGGATTGAAACATATAAATCCAAGTTGGAAAAACGATAGGATTTTTTTTTTTTCATTTCTGTTCTGTACGACTCAGGTTTTTTGATAGAATTACGGATGAGATTCAAGAAGTGAAATTTTGAAAGTCATTGTCTCTGGTAATAAAGAAAAACTCGGCTGAAACAAATGTAGATTGCATAATTAAACATTTTGATTTTTTTTTAATGGGCTCACTTATTTTGTCAATAAATAAGTAGGACTGAAATGTAGAACAAACAGCAAAACTTTATAGTAAAAACACACAAGAAGCCTGCTAAACATGGCAGGCTCATAATTTCTTTTCAGATTAGTAAATGCTAATCTGTTATGAAATGAAGCAAGGAAATCAAATGAACATCATTACTGGAATATGACATAACTCATTCTAGAATTTCTATAAGTGGGCAGAATTAATATTAAGATATGTCCTTTTCAGTGAAAGTGCTTTCTTTTTTAATCAACTGCCATTGAAGAAAAGAAAGAACCATGGTTTCTGATTTTAACACAAGAAAATTAAAATCTTGTGTTGGTAGCTCTCAACCGATCAACTAAGTGCCTCCATTTACTTCATTTATTATTCCTGGTAAAAGTTATGAGTCCAATTTACTAATCTGACAGAACACTTATTACAACCTGCTTTTTTATGTTGGGAGAACTATAACAAACCATCAGTGAAAATGGATAACAAGTCCCCTGGAACTAAACTGCTTAGCAAAATAGTTGCCTGAATAGCACATTATATATGAAGGAATTGCATTGTTTAAATGACATGGTTCCTTATTTTCTCTAGAATTCTAATTTTTTAAAGATGATTTGCCATAATACTTCTATTCAGGGAAGAGAAGAGACTGATGCTTTCCAAGTTCTGCTTCCCTTATGGAATTTTTATATTAAAATGTAAACTGACCTAAATCAGCATTATTCTGCAAGTAGCATCCAATTATTTTTTTACCTGCTTCTCTTTTCAAAAATGAGAATTCCTTTTATGTTGGAAAACATGTGGGAAAGTTATTTATTTATTTATTTAGTCCTTTGAAAGCAATATAAAATGCTAAAGGGATGCCAAATGTTTTCATTAGAGATATTTTTAATTACGATTTTGAAAACTGATACTGGAATCTGAGATGGAGATAGAGAAAGCTTTTGTGTTTCACTTAGTTGATCTGACATCTTTGATCTTGATGATGTAGTGAGAATAAAAGCCAAATTAAAATATAGGCATTCCTAGATTGGCAGAGTTACTAAAGAGATTTGATTCCCATCCTTGTCCAGGTATTTCTTCTGATAAAACATCAGGCAAATTGCTTTACTGTATCCAGATGAAAAGAAAGAAAGCACATAGGGATGCTACTTAGCAGCAAGAAATGGCAAGGCCCTACGTGAAATTAAATATGGGCAGAAGTAAAACCTGTCAATGCAAAGGAAAAAGTAAGAAGAATGCTAAGGCTGAAAGTTATTTTTTGTCTCTGCATGAAAAAATAAACATACTGTAGATAGCTGATGAAGCAATAGGTATAGTTTACTGCCAATTAAATTTTAATTCCTCTGGTATGATTAAAACTAAAGGAAGAAATTACTCTTCACAATAGACTATGCTCCCTACCATTGGTTCTCAACCTGTGGTCCACGGATTCTTATCTACATATTTACATATACATCAGCACAATCTCTTCCGATAATGTATTCAACATCTATCTGACCACAGCATAATGACTCCAATTGGACAAACTTTGAAGCGGAGTGGGGCAGTTCTTGCTTTTCTCCTGATTGTTTAGATTAGGGGTGTCAAACTCAAGGCCTGTAAACTGTATTTGGCACATGTAGTACTTAGATTTGGCCCTGTGGGTCACCCTGTAAATAATGAAGAACCAGTCCATGGTGCCTCTGCCAGCAAAAACAGTAACCGTTTTCACTGGCAGAAGGTTGCAGGAGGCTGTCACAGCCGAAAACTGAGCTTTGGAGTCCATTTTCACTGGCAGAATGCTTGGGCCCCCAAAGGCTCATGTTTGATGTCATAAGTGACATCAAACTGGCCATGCCCATCCTGGCCATGCCCCCCACCCACCCAAGGTCAAAACACACCTCTTATGCGGCCCTCAAATGAAATCGAGTTTGATATCCCTGGCTTAAATAGTTGCAAAGAACATCACTAACAACTTAAAAGCAAATTCTTTTTTAAAATGCACAAAGTTCCTTTAAGAGACATGCCAAACTCCTAAAGATTACATCAGTTTTCTATTTGCAGGAAGTCACACATAAATCTAAGGCTTAGTTTAGATCAGGGGTGGGCAAACTTGGCCATTTTGTGACTTGTGGACTTCAACTCCCAGAATCCCTCAGCCAGCTT
>JAEANM010024490.1:0-11144 GCA_017656035.1 Myanophis thanlyinensis
GATAGATAGATAGATAGATAGATAGAATTCTTGATTGGCCAAGTGTGATTGGACACACAAGGAATTTGTCTTCGATGCATATGCTCTCTCAGTGTACATAAAAGGAAATAGTACTTACGTCAGGAATCATAAGATACAACACTTAATGATAGTCATAGGGTACAAAGAAGCAATCAAATCATATTAGAAACAATAATCAGTAAAAATCATAAGGATACAAGCAACAAGTTATAGTCATAGTGGGAGGAGATGGGTGATGGAAGGATGAGAAGAATAATAGTAATGCAGACTTGGTAAATAGTTTAACAGTGTTGAGGGAATTATTTGTTTAGCAGAGTCCTGGCTTTCGGGAAAAATTGTTCTTGTGTCTAGTTGTTCTTATGTGCAGTGCCCTATAGCATCATTTTGAGGGTAGGAGTGGATGGAACCAACAACAGAGGAGCTGAGAAGTATGGAGATCATTGAATAAACTAGGCAAAAGTATAAGATCCAAAGACACTCGGAACAAATGGGGCTACCTGGTGGCTTCTGTTCTTTGTGATTGTGGTGACATACAGACAAGACACACACACACACATATCTACCCTTTGTGTCATTATCAGTGTACATTTGAGGATCTCATGGCAACACTACTGAATGCAATTAATGTTGCTAGTTCCTGGACAAAAACTGTTTAATCTTGTATTTTATATTTTAAATTTATGTGGTATAGTATATGCTTTATTTTAATTGTGATGCTTCGGACAGGAATAAACAAGCTGTTCTAATGATAAATCATGGCTCACAGTGGTGCAGTAGAAAGCGCATTAAATTTAGGAGATTTAAGTCTACCCTCCACGATAAAAGCTTCTTGGATGGCTCTGGTTAGTCACTCTTTCTTAGTCTAACTTACCTACCTTTTAGTGTTGCTGAGAACAATAAAAGCAAACTGAATTTAAACTCAAGTATATAGCAAGTAAAAATATTGCTGTTAATGCTACGGATTGAGTTAACCCGACCCACTGTTCATTTAAATTAAGCATGGTTTGCCACACCTAACATGGACAATCAAATGTTTGTGGCCCAGCTCACACATCGCTCTGAATCATAAAAAAAAAAAACTTCACATTTCAGTCCACGAAAAAGGAACTATATTTTTGAGAAAGGTTAGGCTAAGCCATCACCCATGACTTACATAACATGGTAAGCCAAAACAAAATGCATTGGGAGGGATTTGTATAAAACCTAACCATAACAGAAGTCGAACCGCACAGAAATATTTAGCAACCCTTAGAAGCTTAGCTGTGGCATTTGAAGACTAGCATCAGGTAAAGGTTTTGCGTATGTCAAAATGGCAAGCCAGAAGGTGAAACGAAACAAAACAAAACAAAAAAACAGACGTTCTCCTGTCCCTTAATTCTCCGCATTTGCATTTGTTTGTCGAAAAGGGCAAAATACCTGTGTCTGCTCGGACATTGCCTTCTGCACAACGCGGCTTTTTTTCCGATGGCAAAACAGGAGTTTAAAGACCTTTATTTACAGATTCACCCGTCAATCTTGCAGTCATTCGGATGCAAAGATGAATTTTCCAACAGGTGGGGAACTGTGGCCCTTTTATTACTTGTATGACTTGTGGACTTCACCTCCCAGAATTCCTGAGGTTGGCTCAGGAATTCTGGGAGTTGAAGTCCACTTGTTGTAAAAGGGCCATAATTCCCCACTCCTATTTAAAATCTTCAAAGGGGAGGCTGGGGGAAAAATGGAGATATCCGAAGTAATTTTCAACCCATCCATGAGAAGCTCGGTTCGCCGAGTTTGGCTTTTCTTTTCCAATTAAGAGCCCACAGCTGCTCAACAGACAGCGAGGGTTGTTGAGAGTAGGCAGACACAATGCAAGCTCTCATGCCATGAATAAGGGCCTTTATTGGTTGCAGAGGGGTGGGTGGGAGGACACACAACACTTGTCACTGGAAAAATCCAGATGCCAATTGAACTGATTTCTCCTTCAACTTGTTTAACTCTTGGCACGAAAGCAACGGTACTTGTACATTTTAAAGAGCATGCATTAAGTAAGTGCTATGCATAAGCATGCTTGAATTCATAGACGCCTCGGTACACACCCTTGTGATTGTGTGTAACACAACTCAGCCCTTGCTATATAGTGCAATGCAATGCAGTGGTTCTCAGCCACAGGAACTTTAAACGTGGGACTTCAACTCCCAGAATTCCCCAGCTTCAGTTCTGGAAGTTAACAGTCCACACCTGTTAAAAGTTGCCGGGGTTGAATACAGGTTGAGTAGTCCTCAACTTACAACCGTTCGTTTAGTGACTGTTTGAAGTTGATGAAAAAAAAGGGACTTATGACTATTTTTCACCCTTAACAACCGTTGCAGCATCCCCCACGGTCATCAAAAACAATCAAAATTCAGACTCTTGGCAACTGGCTCACTTTTATGATGGCTGCAGTGCCCGGAGTCACCTTTTGCGACCTTCTGACAAGTAAAATCGATGGGGAACACAGATCCACTTAATGACCACATTACTAACTTAACAAATGCAGCGGTTCGTTTAACAACTGGTGGCAAGAAAGGTCGTAAAACGGGACAAAACTCACTTAAATTCCGCTTAGTGACAGAAACTTGGGGCTCAGTTATGGTCGTTAAGTCGAGGATGACCTGTAATGCCTTGCCAGCATAGTGACAGGGAGTTGTTGTCATTCTTCTAATAAAATGTATCCTCTATATTGGGGAATGTAGGTAGTCCTTGATTTACAACTGTTCATTTAGTGACTATTTGAACTTACAAAGTGCTGGGAAAAAAACTTACAACCAGTCCTCGTGTTTATGACCGTCACAGCTTCCCCACAGTCCTGTAATCAAAAATTGGATGTTCGGCAACCAACATGTATGGTTGCAGCATCCCGGAGTTATGCAAGTTACTGTTTGTGACATTCCTAACCAGTTTCCGACCAGAAAAATCATTGGGGAATTCTGGATTTGCTTAACAAATGTGTCATTCACTTAACAACTGCTTAACAACCGTGACAAAAAGGCTGTAAAACCAGGCAGGACTCACTTAACAACTGCCTTGCTTATCAACATAAATTCTATCCCAGAGTGGTTGTAAGTCAAGGACTACCTAGATTTTAAGGCTGCAGTCTAGTAATTGGTTAGCCAGTGGTAAGTATCCATGTCTTCCTAAGATAGCACTTCTCCAGAGAATCTGCAAGATATTAATGAAGGCTGAGGTGGTCACCCAAAAACACCTTGCCCTGGGCAGCAGAAGCAAGTTTATGTCCATTGAAAACTGGTGATTTTCCAGAAGCTGATGGATGGCCATAAGACTATTTAAATCGTGGATAGTCAGCATATTGAAGGACAGACATTGAGATGATGTAAAGATAAAGGTAAAGGTTCCCCTCGCACATACGTGCTAGTCATTCCCGACTCTAGGGGGCGATGCTCATCTCCATTTCTAAGCCAAAGAGCCAGTACTGTCTTGATGATGATTCCATGGTCATGTGGCCGGTATGACTAAACGCCAAAGGCTTCATGCACCTTCCCACCAAGGTGGTCCCTATTTTTCTACTGGCATTTTTGACATGCTTTCAAACTGCTAGGTTGGCAGACAAGCTGGGCAAGTAACGTGAGCTCACTCTGTTACACGGTGCTAGGGATTCGAACTGCCAAACTGCCGACCTTTCTGATCAGCAAGCTCAGCATCTTAGCCACTGAGCCACCAGGTCCCCTAACTGAAATGACGAGGGCAGACTAATCCCATTCCATTATTTAATGTCTGGTGAAGACATTGTCTTGCATTTTCCCTGTTATCTGTCACTCAAGTCAATGAAAGAGAATTTACTTCAGAAATTATTACAGAAAAGAGAATTGGGAGAGTTTCCTCAGGGGTGGAGGGAGGTGCTGTGCCTTGTTTTAGGGACGTGTGTTCATTTGTTTACATGGGACAATTGGGTCTCCAATGGTTTCCAGTCCCCCATAGACAACAAAAGAAGGGCAGAGGACATGAAAGAAGAAGGAGCATTTCCTATGAAGCTTTTTCATTAGCATTGCTCCTGTCACTATTCAGGGAGAGAGGCTACCTCTTGAATAATTGTTGGAGAAGTTCTCCTGCCTCAAGAGACCTTCAAATAAATTGCCTATTCCATTTCTTTCTCCACAAACTTGTGGAACAATTGGTTCCTGGCTTTAGTTGAAACCAAAATTCTAACTTGGTGGATTCCATTAAGGCCTTTCTTAAAGTTGTACAGATCATTTCCGCCACTCAATGTCCTTTAATGAAATGTTCAGCTTCTCTTGTCAATTCCTGGATTATTTATCCTAGCCCAATGATCCATGTTTGTTTTGAAGCAACTCTGCAAATTTAAATAAGGGTAAATTCCTTTTTCAGGCACACCTTCCAATAAAGTTAATAATAAAGTTCCAAAGTTAGCTGCACGTGTGAAAATGGTTTCTTTATCCTTTCCTGTTATTTTAAGAGTTGGGAATTGTTCAACAACTGGTGTCAATTTCACATTTTGATCTGGGTGCTTAAGACAACATGTCTCTCAATACAGCAGACACCTACAATTAAAGCCTCCTTAGAAGCAGAAATATTAGATTGCATAGGAAACTACTGGTGTAAAACTGCATTTGAGGAAGTCAATGTGAAAGAGAAGGAATATCACTGTAGCTAATGTTTTGCCAACACTTTCCTGTCAACTTTTCTTTTTGAAATGGCTTTATTTTGTCTTCAAGTAAAACATCTGAAGTTTAGGTTACAATGCATGGGTTGGTATTCAGCCGATATTCATTACAGTTACGAGGAAGGTACTTATAATTCATTTCCATATTTTCAACGGATGAAGCAGGTTTGCCTAACAGCCTAAGATGCGCATATATTCACATGCACAGCTTGTAGAGCTGGCTACCAATTTGTTGGGACTTGTCTTATTGGATAAAAGCCATTCTGTTAAATTCCCACTTGACCCTGAGACAAACTCAGTCCTATCAGGTAGATGACCACACAAATTAATTCTACTTTATTGCAAAGCTACATTAATGGTCAGAAAGTATAATTATCTCGTGCTCTCTCTGTTACAGCCTAAGAAACCAGAGAGGGTCTTAACTTGCCCATTATTCAGCTCTGGGCTTTGCTGTCTCTTATCTGACCATTTGCTAGGCAGCACCTTCCACCTCATCTCCCAAGCTCTTCCCTACATACTATTTATGCATTACAGTAAATCCCCTCTTTGGGACAGGGTGGGGAATTAGTCACCTAATGATGCTTGGAGGAAAAAGTCCGAGAAGAAAATCCAGGTTGCAAAAAATTGCTCTGGATTGCAATTTACCAATCTGGGACCTTCTTTGCCCAAACTAGCATTTCAGTTTTGGTCATCATGCTATAAAAAGGATGTTGAGACTCTAGAAAGAGTGCAGAGAAGAGCAACAAAGATGATCAGGGGACTGGAGGCTAAAACATATGAAGAAGGGTTCCAGGAACTGGGCACGGCTAGTTTAGTGAAGAGAAGAACCAGCGGGAGATATGAAAGCAGTCTTCCAATATTTGAGGGGCTGCCACAGAGAGGAGGGGGTCAAGCTATTTTCCAAAGCATCTGCAAGCCAGACAAGGAACAATGGGTAGAAACTGAACAAGGAAGAGATTCAACCTAGAAATAAGGAAAAATTTTCTGACAGTGAGAACAATCAACCAATGGAACAACTTGTCTTCAGCAGTTGTGGGAGCTTCATCACTGGAAGCTTTCAAGAAGGGACTGGACTGCCATCAATTAGAAATGGTGTAGGTCTCCTGCTTGGGCGGGAGGTTGGACTAGATGACCTACAAGGTCCCTTCCAACTCTTGTTATTCTGTATTCTGCAGATGAGTTGGGAGCCTCTGAGATGAGTTGGATTACTTCTACTGTCCTCTATAACCTGGATAGTCTTTGAGGGCTGGGGAATTTCTCTGGAAGCATTGGCAAAGGCTGCTATAGGGGCAACCAAATTCAGTCCCTAATTTGCAGCTTGGGGTCAATTATCAGAAATGTCTTGCTTATAAAAAAGAAACTTTGCCTTGATTATGTTCATAAATCGAGAACTTCCTGTACTTGCTGGGTTCTTTTTTCTGCACCTCAGGACTTGCCTTTAAAATATTGCTTTCAGCCTAGCCTTTCAGCTTTCAGGAAATTGTAATTAAAAAATGAGTACCATTTTTTTTTTTTTTTGCAGGAAAATATTCTCATGACAGCTTAAATGAATCTCTAGGTTCATTTGTCAGACTTTCTTAATTGAGGTTCCACAAGAGGTCACTAAAAGTTCTGGGAAATGTCATTATTAAATAAATAAATAAATCAATAAAACATTGATTTTTTTTTTAATTGTATACCATGCAATACTATCACTTGCAGTAGTCAGAATTTTTTACATGAGACATTTCAGCTTTCAACCATTGCTTGCTTTTGTTATAAACACTGTAAAATGTGAATTGTGTTATGAAGTTTTGGCAACATTTGGGTTTGGGATTTTTTGCAGGGTTTCCCTTAGATTGGAAAGTAATTTCAAGGGTTCCCCAGAATAAAAAAGGTTCAGAAAGGCTACTTTGTATCATTGTATTTGCAATTAAAATTAATTGCAATTAATCCTATTTGCAGTTAAAACCTAGCCTATTGTGGTATACCGAAACTTGGAGAACTTGCTTATTTTTTAAACATAAGTATTACAACTTCAGCATAATTTTGGAGAACAGACCATTTTAAATTTTACCAGTTTGTGTGTGTGAAGTTAAGGAAGATAACATTGACAGAATGATGCAAGAACTGTTACCTAGCAAAAAGGGGCTGAAACGATTTTATTTTTTAGTCCAGACCAACAATAGCAATAGCACTTATATACCACTTCACAGTGCTGTACAGGAGTCTCTGAGCAATTTACAAATGTCAGCATATTGTCTCCGATATGTCAGCATATTGTCTCCGATATGTCAGCATATTGTCCTCGTTTTACCTACCTCGGAAGGATGGAAGGCTGAGTTAACCTTGAATTTGGTGGGCTTTGAACTTCTGGCTGTAGGAAGTGTTAGCCTGCAATACTTCATTCTAACCTATGTGCTGCCATGGCTTTTTTGCAATCTTCTGAGCAGCAGGTAACAAGATAACATTCAGAAACAGCTCAGGCTAGTAACACCTCCCTAATTAACTATAGTAGGGATCCCCAACCCCTAGGCTGGATACTGGTCCGAGATCTGTTAAGAAATAGGCCACACAGCTGGAAGTAAGTGGCGAGAGAGCGAAAGTGGGCATGTTTGGGATCTAGGTTGCATACTCCTCCCCCCCCAGTTAGCAACAGTACTTAGACTTAAATACCACTTAACAGTGCTTTATAGCTCTAAGCAGTTTCGAGTCAGCATATTGCCCCCAGCAATCTGCGTCCTCATTTTACCAAGGAGGATGGAAGATTGAGTCAACTTTGAGTTGGTTGGGATCGAACTCCTGGCAGTCAGCAGAATTAGCCCGCAATACTGTGTTCTAACCACTGCACCACCACAGTTCATGGAAAAATTGTCTTTCATGAAACCAGCCTGGTGTCAAAAACCATTGGAGAACGCTGCACTAAAGTATAAGAATGGGGAGGCAATATAACCCAAACTTGCAAGATTCTGTTATTATACAGCTAATCTCAATAGAAATTATTTTAACCTTCCTGTGGAACTGAGTTGTTGGTCTGGTCTGCCCTAGTGAACCTGATAGCACAATACCTTTTGGCCTTCTGGTCCAATGCAGGAAAAAACCAATTTCCTTTATACCATAAAAGGCCTTGAAAAATAGTAGGTACTGCAGCTACACAAATTGTATTGGTTTATATGACAGTAATTGGCGCCTAAAAGCAAGCTACAAAGTAAAATAACATTTGGCTGGATGCGGAAGTTAAACAAGATGTTACATCCTGGAAATGTGTTAAATCTTAAGGATGTGCTTTTTCAAAAAGTTGGTCGGTACTTTTGGCATCACTGGATTAAATGATTCCTGCTTTCTTGTGACATTGTGCAACTAGCCAAAGAGAATCTGGTAACACCACATTTTCTGCTGTGGGTCAATCAATGTTTTACTGGTATGAGGGCAGAAAGGCTCACATCTGCAAATATACGAAACATGCAAAAACGTTATGAAACTCTTGAAGGTTGATCTTGCTCATAATAAAATAATCTCAGTCAAGATCTGTTTTGCTATTGTTTTGCTTTCTCTTTTGAAAACAATACAGGCACAGAACAGAGGTGCATATTGTTCCCTCTATTAAAAACCCAAGAGTAGCACTGTCTTCAAATGTTCACAAATTAAGTTTGGTGCAAAGGGAGGGAAACAATGAAGCGCCTTCAGGAAAAGAGTTTTGCATCCAGTGCTCCTTCAGGAGAGTTGGGTCACAGAGGAACAGTCTGTTTTTCAAATGTACCATTTATAACTGGCCACACAACCCTTTGCGTGCCAAGGGTTACATAGGTGCTTTGCACTGTGTGCCAAGGGACATTTCCCTGAACTGGAGCAGGATAAAATATGATTGCTCCAATTATGCCATATTGGAAGTAACAATTCCATCTAGCAATTTTGGGAGAGACTCTGGAACCTGCATCCAAGTTTGAGGACCGTGCATAGACCTGGTTCAAAAGCCAAGGAGGCTTTGGCCCTCTGAGGTTTTTTTTTGGGGGGGGGCACTGAATTGGGATAGATTAAAAAAACATGACAATGCCTGCTTCTCAATACAATTCAGGGTGCTGGTCAGGTGAAATTCAGCAGGTTCGCTAGAACTGGCAGTAAATTTTCTAAGTTCAGAGAACTGGTTGTTAGAAGAAATCTCCTTTTGTTTGTTTCCACTTTACAGGGTTAATCCTGTAAGGAAGGCAGGAAAGAAACTTTCTGGTGAATCTAGCCTCATCTTTATTGCCCTGCTTACAGAAACTGCCCACCCAGTCACATGACCCCCCCCAGCCATGCCCACCAAGCCATGCCCACCAAGCCACGCCCACAGAACAGGTAGTAAAATGTGAATTCCACCATTGGTGCTGGTTATTACCCACAATCCCATATGGATCCCTGGGTACAGGAGGCTGCATTTGTATCCAATTATATATGTCACCAATATGTTCTACAGATGTTCCCTCTATTAAATGTCATCTTCTAGTTATGAAGAAGCAGGCCTTCTCTTGTGTGGCCCCCCACTCTGGAACAGCAACACCACCACCCCCATGAGACATGGATTGCAGCTTCTCTCCAAGGGTTCTGGAAAGCCCTTAAAAGCTAACTTTGGGTCTGGAGTTAATATTTACAGCAGTCCTGAATTTACAACACTTCATTTAGTGACTTCAAAGTTGCAGGCGATCAAAATTTGGATGCTTGGCAATTCATATTTATGACAGTTGTAGTGTTCCAAGGTTATGTGATTCCCCTATTGCAACCTTCTGACAAAGTCAATGCGGAAACCAGATTCACTTAACAACCACGTTACTAAACAACTGCAGTGATTCACTTAACAATGGTGGCAAGTAAGGTCACAACATGGGGCAAAACTCACTTAAATGTCTCACTTAGCAAGATAAATTTTGGGCTCAATTGTGGCCCTACATCAGACATGGGCAAACTACGGCCCGCGGGCCACATCCGGCCCGTTGGGCTTTTTAATCCGGCCCGCTTAACTAGTTACTAGCAGGAACCAGCCCAACGACAAGCTAAGCATTATGTGCTCTGAAGTAAGTTATTAACTCAGATGGTAAAATACTCTTTGATCACCTTAGCAGTAGCTTACTGAACAGTCCACAAAGCAGATTTATCCAGAATATTCCATTGCATTGCATCCTATTCTGGCCCGGCCCCTCTGTCAAATTTTAGAAACCATTGTGGCCCGTGAGTCAAAAAGTTTGTCCACCCCTGCCCTACATCAAGGGCTACCAATATTTGTAAAACTTATTAGCTGCCCATCTTGCTTACAATATGTGTGGCTTACAATAAATTAAGAGTATATTTTGCAAAGCCCTATTATGGTTTCTTTTTGCCCTTATGATCATTTTGATCTGGGCACTCTGTGTAGTTTTATGTTTTAAATTGTTTTTTTACTGTTTGCATTTTTTTTTTTGTTGCCCTGAGCCCATGGGTGCTATAACCAATTTAAATAATCACTGAGTAAATAAAGAGACATGCATCTGAATAATGCCCTGAATCAATTAGGGAAGCTCATGCAAATGAGAGGAAAGTTGACTGGATTACCAACCCAGTTTTACTGGCTGAAAATTGGCAACAGCTGAAGTTTCCAGGGTTGCTTTCCAGATCAAACAAAGTGATTAATTTTATCCAATCAAATGCTGTGGCTTAATTATCTGCTTAGTATCAGAACAGGGTGGATAGAAACCTTTCAACTCAGTTCCACATACAGGTAATCCTCGATTTATAACAACTCACTTAGTGACCAGTTGAAGTTACGATGCTCTCCTCCCAAATGTACTTATGACATGGTTCCAAAGTTCTAATGGCTGTCCTGCCCTGTGGTCACATGATTGCATCTATGGCTGTTTATAGCATCCTGCAGGGATATCAACTCAATCTACAATGTTTTTGCTGAAAACAGGCATTTACTACCAATTTTCGGCAAAAACATCCCATAGCAAAAAATGGGATTGCTAACAACTGCAGTATTTTCTTAATGATCACCTCAAAAAGATTGGGTCACAGATTGATGATCTGTTCCATAGACAGTCACAACTTACGAGTAACTGGCAGACTGCATTATGGTTGTTTGAGTCAAATATTACTTGATGGAGGCTGAAATAGGGGTGATTTCTCTGCTGTACATTATGGAATTATGTCCAGCTTTGCTTTTCAGATTTTTTTGCTGATTTTTTTGTGTGTGTAAAGAAATGCTCCAGCCCAGGACAACTCAAGAACTTAGCATGGTTTACTTTTTTCCCAGCTAGCTACAGGTAGTCCTTGACTTACAACTAGGTGAGATCATCCGTGGTTTTGGGGTGAGTTTCCATCAGTATGCTGATGACACCCAGCTGCTCATCTCCACCCCAATGAGGCTGTTGAAGTGATGGGCCGGTGCCTGGAGGCCATGCGGAGTTGGATGGGGTTTAACAGACTTCAGCTCAACCCAGCTAAGACCGAGTGGCTGTTCTTTCCGGCACCT
>JAEANM010024491.1:0-11144 GCA_017656035.1 Myanophis thanlyinensis
GAGCCGGAATTAAAGTAGCTTAACCAGACCATCGCCTCCGTGTCTTTCTTGTCGGGTCTGGTCAATCGGGGACAGAACAACAACCCTTCTGAATTAAGTCAAGGCCCATTTTAATCCAGCATATTAGTTGACACAGTAGTCAACCAGATACTTCTAGCATGCTTACAAGAAGGAATCGGAAACATAATTCTCTCCCTCTGTTGTTTTCCTCCAACTGGCATTAAAAAGCGTGCTACCTCCAACTCAGATTAGCACTGAAATTTGAAAACCAATAGCCATTGGTACAATTGTCCTACATTAATTTATTCAAAATCATCCATCTAATGATAATAAATGCCAATGTTAACTATGTATTTTTTTTGTCTAAAGGTGCTTTTTCAAAAGGTAACTGGGCTGTTTTTTTTCTTTGAGGAAAAAGAACAAAACGTTTAGTTTCTCATCCAAGAAACTTAATCAGTTGTGATGGTAGGAAAGGGAATGGAAGGAATGGTAGTGATATTTGAGACTCAATCAATATCTATCCTTCCATATCTGTCTCCCTGCCATCACAACTGATGAAGTTTTTTGGATGAGAAACTAAAGTCTTATTCTTCTTCCTCAAAGAAAAGCAGTCCAGTCGCTTTTTGAAAAAGCACTTTTCAGATAACCATGACCTGGATGACTGAGAAACTCCACACACATATTGATTTCTTTAAATTTAGATAGTTGTAGTGTTTTGAGAAAAACCTCTTCATCTGTATTTTTTCCACATCATTCATGATTTTGTATAACATGTCCCTCTCTAGTTTTGTCTAGTTTTTTTTTTTTAAGGACTGTTTTTCTAACTATATATTAGAAAGTAACTAAGTAACTATATTACTTATAACTATATTATAAGAAAGTAAAGAAATTCTACAGCATGGCTTCTTCTGGCTTTTCATACTAAAATTTATTGAATAGACAGGGACTGTACTTCTATCAAAAGACATTTTAAATAATATTGAAGTAAACGTTCAAATCTGAAAAACAGCGAAGTACTTCAAAAATCTACAAATCATTAATGGGACACTTTCTCTTGTAATTTTCTCTGTCCATGTATGGGTAATTTCATTTTAACACTTTGATTTGAATACCAGACATACAATTGCTTTGTTTTATATTGGAAACCATTTAACTCAAGGTCATATTACACAAGCTTTATGAAACATGATGAAAAGTCAGTTTTACTTCAATAAAGACTGGTAAGAACCTTTAGTCGCTGTAACATTTTTTTTAATGCTCATTGCTCAGAAGTTCTCCAAACAGTGAACTAATAGGCTTGATTCTCTGAAACAAAAGACGGTTCATCTTCTGTCTTCAGAGCTATTCACACATGCATCCTATAATTCACTTTTGCTCAATAGCATCTGCTAAGGTAATTAGAAAATATAATGAAGTGCAGTTTTAGCATTTCACCTTGGAGCACTCTCAATTAGTTGGAAAAAACTGAACTGGAATATATAGCAGTTTGGTGCTGCATAAACTATTCTAATGGGTTATGTGAAATGAATCCTTCCAGATTATGATAAGTGCTCAAATTTGCCTTATTTAAAAGAAATAAATTTGTCTTCAAAACTATAAAATCCAAGACTTTTGAAGGTAACCCATTAATCTAGGACCATGTTCCTCTGATCTCTATAGTGATTAGTAGTCAAACTATAATCTCAGAATCAGTTACAAAAGCATTATGTTTTTACATATACAATTTGGTGTCAAAAACTATATTAACATAACAAAGGTAATGACATTAATACTGATGACAGGACATAGATCTCCTTTAAAAATTAGGTAAAATCACAAGATTCCCTTACAGATTTATGGATATAAGTGTCCTAGATCAATAAATGGAGACTTATAGGAGTTTTTGTTTCTTCAAAAGCAGATTTCATTTTTCTGCCTTATTCCAATGATGCTTTAGATTAAAAAAAAAATTCTGAGAAATTACTGCTAGTAATTTTCATTACATATGTCCCTATCATGTTCTGTATTTTTAAGAAAGAAAGAAAGAAAGAAAAAGAAAGAAAGGAGTTCTGTAATAATGGGATTTAATTGAAATGTAGAATGTGAGATTAGGCTATAGACTGCTAGCAAATTATTTTATTATGAAAGATTCACATAGATAGGTTGTCACTTCATAATTAAGGTGAACAAACTAACACTGTATTCCTGAACCCTAACAATTTCAACAATTTTTCTGAGGGTGAGATAGGAATTAAAATGATTGGTAAAACTGTGGAATACATTTTCATTGTCATTAGTTACTTTGCAGTTATGTTGAGTTAGGAGTTCATATCAAAAGCACTCAAAATGCAAAAGGCTTCAAGATGCAACAGTGAAGGAAAAGAGCTATAGTCCTCTAGGGTAGCCAAAAGTCATAAGAAGTCAGACTAACAGTTTGTTACTAAAAACTATAAGCTTTTATGAATTAAAGCTCATAGTATCAGATACACAAAATTGCTAAACTGACTAGGATTTTAAATAAAATGGACAAAGTACCGGTAATATCAGAATATTAGTGGTGAATTCAACCAGTTTTACTACCAGTTCGGTGTATGCACTTTGATAAGCAGTTTCTAAAACACAAGTTTTTCCATTCCGGAGGCCGCCCAGATGATGGGGAAGGTTGCAGAAGCCTGGGTGATTTAGGTAAGTAAACAGAAAAAAACAAAGGGGATATAGGATAGGAAAAGGCACAGGAGGGTGGGTGGGCCAAACTTCAACACCACTACCAGTTTGGTAGAACTGGTCCATCCAGGCTGAATTTCACCACTGATTTCAACCTTACAGGACATGTTATTATAGATCTGAAAGCAGCCATCTTGGGAAAAAAAATCTTTGCCAAGACAAGTGAGATATTGCTGAGCTAACTTATATCCAAATTTTGTGTTAAGGTATCCAAACACAATGGATTTTAACATATTATCTGTTAATGAAAGATACTTGTAATTTATCACACATATAACTTGTATTTGTATGACTCTTTGAATCAGCCCTCTTTTTCATTTCATAACCAATAGTCAAATGAACTAATGTGCTAATTGTTATTTGAGTGGGATGTTGGATGTTTTTTTTTAAATATTAAATATTACAATTGTGCAGATAAAACTAATGCAAACTATTAAAACATAATGGAAGAGAAAGAAAAATAAAAAATAAAAATATAAAAGAAATAAAAAGAAAAAAGAATATAACAAAAGATAAAAAATAAGATAAAGAATAAAGATTTAAAAGCGGACTAGCTGCTATGATTATGTAATGCTGGTCATGAGTCAGCAAGGTAATTGGGCTTGTTACCACTTTAAGAGTCTATTATAAAAGAAGCCCTGTTGGGGTATATTTCTCTCCCCATGTGTGCTTTTGTGCTGTAGTTGATGATTGATTGTTTGACTATGAACATACAGTATATTTATATATTGTTGATAAACCACTATTTCAAGGCAAACCTCTGTATACTATATTTGCTCCTTGGTTGTCTGTGCACACTCTGACATAAAGAAGTAACTTTCCCCTTCGTATCAACAGCAATAACATTTAGACTTACATACTGCTTTACAACCCTTTCTAAGTGGTTTACATATCAGCATGTGCCCTCAAGAATCTGGCTCTTCATTTTACCAACCCCAGAAGGATAGAAGGCTGAGCCAACTTTGATCAGTGAGAATTAAACTGCTGGTAGCTGGAAGAATTAGCCTGCAATACTGCATTGCCACCACCAATATCAGCAAGTATAACTGTTTATAACAACTTATCACTTATTCTTAAAATAAAATAAATCCCATATCACATCTGTTATGTGTATGCAAATCCTTAAACCTTGTCATTCAGTCCTGGTCAGCAAAAGTCAATTAAGGATTATTATCACAAATAACATGTATTTTAATTTTGATCAAATTAACCAACTTTATATTCCCTTTCTTTTCTTTTAACAATATTGATCATTAATTTCTTTAAATAATGTGCTAAAACTTGATTTCTTTTCTTTTTTTTCCCTTTGTACCTCTTATCAAGACTTCCAAAATTTTAACATGTCTTATTTGTAAATCCAAAAGAATAAATAGGAAAATTTTCATGGCACAGAAGTAGGCATCAGATTCTTAGTCTGAAACTAAAATTGAAAAAGAAGCTCCAGATGAACCGATGATATGTCAGAAGGGCAATATTAGGAATCACATGAGTCTGATTAAGTACAGGCAACACTTCAGAAATTGGAAAAATCAGATGAAGGTCACGTAAAACCTCTTATGCACCCAATTAACAATAGAGGGGAGCAGAACAGTAAAGATCTATTAGGCTCCTCACCAAATAAAAAAGTAAACCTTCTATTAGAGCCCATAACAACATTCATTCAAAATTCACACATGATGGCAGGCATTCTTAAAATTAACTTGAGTCTATTGTTTAGTATATTCAGTGGTATTTTTATTCCATTCTGTGTTTACAAGTCAAACAGCTAGTCTTCTCTTTGTAATTTTTAGTTACTCCAGTTCCCTCTAGTGTCCAACCTTCAAAGCCCTATCATATCATGTTTATTTTTTCCCAGAATTCAAAATATGACCTATTTTCTCTGTGGGAAGGAAGGATAACTAATTTCTAAATCCCATTTCAAGTCCATCTACACCCTTATTTATAACATTTATATATTTATAACATTCAAAAACAACATTTTAATCACCCTTCTGCCATTTATTCTCAAAAATGGCTGTGTTCTCAAAGTCATATTTAAAATTTCTTTTGTAAAAGGTTAAAGAAACTCACTTAGCGAATGCCATCAAATGTGCCATTCCAAAGGTTCTTAATATTTGAAAAGCAGTAAAATAATTCCAAAAGTGATTAAAAATTGGATTTACCTCAAAACACTTTAGGCTAACTTATGGTTGTGGATATACAGTATATAGAATCCCTCAAGTCCTAGCTGTTCCACTCATCATTTGATCACAAAAACCTCACTTCCTGCAGTCTAGTTGTAAGGAACAGATGTCCAGAGCACATGTGGGCAATTTCATGTTCTTTTCTGTCTCTGAAAATTTGTTACTCAGGTTGTATCATTCCTTGATCACCAATAATTACTCTAATGCTGTCCCCACTCCTTCGAAATCTAGTTTGCCATATTATCACCAACACTCCCAGAGATGCTGGAGTTTCAGTGCAGTTTATTTATGGTTCCAGGTCAATAAAATGCTGGAATCAATTCCTAAAACATCTGATATACAGTAGTCTTCAGCAGTGGTGGAATTCAATTTTTTTTTACTACCGGTTCTGGGGCCATGGCTTGGTGGGCATGGTTGTGGGGGGTTATGTGACTGGATGGTCAGTTTCTGTAAGCAGGGCAATAAAGATTAGGCTAGAAACAACACCAGAGTGTTTTTTTTCCTGACTTCCTTACAGGATTAGCTCTGTAAAATGGGGAAAAACAAAAGGAGATTTCTTATAATAACCAGTTCTCCGAACTGCTTAGAAAATTTACTACCAGTTCTAACAAACCTGCTAGAACTGTCTGAATTTCACCTCTGGTCTACAGCAGAAGTGAAATTCATCTGGTTCTAGCCGGTTCAATAGAACTAGTAGTAGAGGTTTGAAACTAGCCCCGTCTACCTACCTGAGCTCCTATTCTTACTTATACATGCTCTGTTTTTTTTACTCACCTAAATCAGCTGTTTTGAGTGTCTGCGGAGCCTTCTTGATGATCCCCGCTGCCTCTGGAGACTGTAAAAGTCACTTAAATTGCTGCGCTGCAGTGTGATTGGCATGCATGTGCGCACACCAAACCAGTAGGAAAACCAGTCGGATTTCACCTCTGGTCTACAGGGAACATCACAAATATCCTGAATCTTAGTCTGCACATGAAATAATTGTACTGTACCAAAACCTACCTTCTACCTTGTTTCAATTCCTTACTATACTGAAGGTTTCAGAAATATACATAGTAGAATGCAGTAATACTTTTTGTTTTCTAGAAGAGAAAATCATCTTCAATTTGGTTGCAAGGCTCTGTTGGGATTCAATGGAGGGTACTTTTGCTCCCCCCCCCCCCACTCTCGTGTCATAACACTATCAGCTTGAAGCCAAATTTTCTGGTTCAGTTAGGTTTGCTAGACTAGGTTGATCATCCAAGACAGGATTAAAGCAATAGCATAAGAACAAATAAATTCAAGTAATCATAGTGATGTTATTTCAAGTGTAGTGGGGAAAGAGGTCTAAAACATTTCGGTAAATTGTTCCCTGTGGATTATTCACTCCAGACCATTAAACACTCCTAAATACACTCAACTATCAAATTAGTACTACTGAATTGTGTTATTTGTGATGGCTATTTTTATTCACAGCAGGCAGGAATCATTCTTCTGTGAAAAACATAGTGTTTCATCCCATATTCCTTTTTCAAAAATTTAATTCCAGCATTATATTTCATTCGGAATGACTAGCTACTATTTTGGTTCCTTGGTATTGCATTTTGATCAAGCTATTCTCAGTGTGCCAAACTCTGCATTGCTTTGCATTACTTGTCATAAAATAATCTAACACGTTCTATTCTGTGAAAATGGTTGTCATGAGTGTGATTTGTCACATGCCTTGAATCTGGGATGACTTTAATCTAAAAAAAAATCAGTGCTTCCACCCTAAAATGTATTTATTTATTTATTTAGATTAAAACCTGAGCTTTTTCAACAACAAATTTTATATAATTTTATTAAATCTTTTGTTTTATGACTCCACCTAAAAACAACATTCTCAGTAACACTAATACCCTGAGCATATAAAGAGATTAATTACATGTTTCACTTCCTATTTTGTCAGTGAGGTATTTAAACAAGGGGAAAAACAAAGCTTAAAAGAATTGGAGAAAAACTGAACCAAGGTAGATATATATAAAATCCATATACTATACAGCTTTTGATAAGCCATCCACCTATTTCATTATTTAAGGTAAATAATGGCAAATTTTTGTCATAGCAAGATGTTTTTAAGAAAACAGCAATTTATTAAAATTGGCATTGAACAAAATTAGAGGGAGAGCTTTCCAATCTTATTTAAGTATTGAAAATAATTGAAATAATTTCCCAGTACATGGGCATTTATCAATTCATAATTTTCTGCTGGTAATTAGACTATTTGTGCGTCCTAACTATCTGCTTGTTAAGGCTGTGCAATGGTTCAGATTTTATCTCCAAAAGTACTTAGGGCATGTGTGAATGTAGATATATAGTATCCTCTGTCTGCAACCATTTAAAGCAGCCACGTCATTTCTTGGTATTGCATAGTAACTGCTACCAAGGCCCATCAAGACTATAACTCAGTGTTATTTCCAGAATCCAGTAAGTTGCTGCCTCCTTTTGCAAGTAAGCACATACCTAGTTGGAGATAGTAAGACATAAAATGAGGTCAAAAGTAGGCCCTGCCTTTCTTCAGCAGGTTTATTTTTATGTTGTTGCTTTAAAAAATTATAGACAGGTGCTATATTTATATTCCCATCTGCTGTGAGACCCCTTTCTAAATTATTTCTAAAGCACTGCACAGTACATAGTCTCTTTTCTTTATTAATAATAAAACTGCTTAAGGACTGAAAAGATTGAAAGCTAGATTAACATTTAGTTCAAACAAGTTGGTTCTGCAAATTGACTGAGTTCACACATTGTGCTAAGCCAGAATAGTATTATTGGCTTTTGCTTTGGTTTAGGGAGTTGTGTATGAACTTAATCTTTTTCAGGCTTTGTCAGCAAATCAAAGACTTAAATATAACTGCTGCCTGTTAAGAAATTGGGTGAGAGATGCTCACTTATTCACATCTGGGTTTTGCCAGACCATCTTTGTTATATTTGAATTATACAAGCATTATATCAGGAGATCCATGAAACTTTAAGGATTGTTTTGTTGAATTTGCAAATTATATCATGAATTTCTGAATCAGACTAAAAGAATAACTAAAATTTAAGGTTACTTGCACAAGAAGCATATTTAATTTTTCTTAAAACTTTAAGCATACTCAGATTCTACAAACTTACAAAATGCCATGAAACTTTGCAGAGTCTTGACCTAGTTACCTCTTCTTGTTCTGCCAATATTTTGCCCATCTACAAGAAAAGGCTAGTGATTTTCTCTGAAAAATGATCTGTTTGTGCCATTGGGCCTGGGACTTCAAGGAACTGGCAAGTTAGTAAGATGGCTCTACTATCATTAAATATCCCTTCATTCATTATTTTAACTGTATTTTATAGCTTTTTTAAATGATTGTAATAATAATTGGTGTTATTTGTGAACTATTGTTTTTTTTTAACTTTGTTGTATACTGTCCAGATCTCTTGGTTTGTAAGATTGGTGTCTAGTTGGGTGAGATCATCCGTGGTTTTGGGGTGAGCTTTCATCAGTACACTGACGACACCCACCTATACATTTCCACCCCAGGCCACCCCAACGAAGCTGTCGAAGTGATGGGCTGCTTCCTGGAGGCCATGCGGAGTTGGATGGGTCAGAACAGGCTCCAGCTCAATCCATCCAAGACCGAGTGGCTGTGGTTTCCAGTGCCCAGATACAGCCAGCTTACTCCATCACTGGCTGTGGGGGGTGAGACTTTGTCCCCCGCGGAAGGGGCTCGCAACTTGGGTGTCCTCCTGGATGCACAGCTGTTATTGGAAGATCATATCACAGCCGTCTCCAGGGAGGCCTTTTATCAGGTCCGTAGGATCTTCCAGTTGCAACCCTTTCTGGATTCGGGCGCCCTCCGTACAGTCACTTCAGCCCTTGTGACATCCCATCTAGATTATGCCGATGCTCTCTACATGGGGCTCCCCTTGAAGAGCATCCGGAGGCTGCAGTTGGTGCAGAGTGTGGCCACATGGGTGATTATGGGAGCTCCTCGGAGCTCCCATGTTACACCTCTCCTGCATGAGCTGCACTGGCTCCCTGTAGCCTTTCGGGTGTGATTCAAGGTGTTAGTACTCACCTTTAAAGCACTCCATGGCTTGGGACCCGGGTACTTACGGGACCGCCTGTTGCCACCATCAGCCTCCAGCTGACTGGTACGATCCCACAGGGCAGGCCTCCTTGGGGTTCCATTGTCGGGACGTTGCTGTCTGACAGCTCCGAGGGTACGAGCCTTCTCTGTGGCTGCACCCTCCATGTGGAACGAATTCCCCCAGAGATTCGGACTATTGCTGACCTCCAGACCTTCCAGTGCGCATTAAAAACCTACTTATTCCAACAAGCTGGTCTGGCCTAATACTTAGCGGGGTTTTAAATTCTAAATTTTAATTTCAATAATTATTGGATTTTAATTGGTTAGTGATTAATTTTAATTGATTGGGCCATTGATTTAATTTGTTTTAATTCTATTTTAACTTTTGTATATTGGTTTTAGTTTGGCTGTATACCACCCCGAGTCCCTTGGGAGTGGGGCAGTATAGAAATGTTAATAAAGATAAAGATAGTTAAATTTGAAAAATAATAAATAAATGTTTTGCAAATCCTCATAGCAACTCAAAGAATATTCTACTGACCCACTCTGTTCTACATGATGCAAGTAACTTCAAACAAGGTTGCTGAATAACATTCCATTAGTGAAATATAACCATAATGATATTTTGCCACATTTATTGCCATATTGTACGTCTGAATATCAGCTTATACGTTTACCAAACTGCATTTATTATTTGTTTTCTACCACAAATCCTGCAGGATTTTTTTTTGTTTTTAACACCATATCTCATGGGGCTACTTAATAAACCAAGGGTTCTACCACAGGATTTTATGGCAGGAAAAGCAATAAGAAACACAATACTATTCAATGGTCAATAGTCCCCTATTCCAGAGGTTAACCATAGTAATGGAAAAACTGACACCACATAGCTCAAAAACTCTCTGACCACTTCTGGAATCCAAGTGGATTCATAAAATATCCAGGTTTATCCATCTTAGTGAGTCTACTGCTCATGCAGAGATTAACCGTGAGCTATAAAAATTCCTGTATTTGTACAACTAATATTTTCATAATATTATTGTATTTATTTATTTATTAAATTTATATACTGCCTCTCTCCCAACTGCACTGCCTTGGTGCAGTGGTTAGAGTTCGGTACTGCAGTACTGCTGTCTGCCAGTTAAAATCCCACCAGACTCAAGGTTGACTCGGTCTTCTATCCTTCTGAGGTGGGTAAAATGAGGACCCATTGTTGGGGGCAAAATACTGATTCTGTAAACCGCTTAGAGAGGGCTGGAAAGCACTATAAAGCAGTATATAAATCTAAGTGCTATTGCTATTTCCCCTCTCCATCTAAAGCTAAGCTTATTGCTATTCTTAACATCTTCCTTTTGGCTTTTATTTATGCTGAAGACATCAGAAGAGGTTCTGCAGAGATATTAAAACAGTTCATATATCCAACTGCAGCTAGGAAAAGACAAATGTTGTACTTGTTCCCTGTGGCATGCAATATTATTTTTTTATGCTATGTTTTAAAGCAGATGCCTGCCTCATCAGAAAACTACCAGTATCATGAGGCAGAAAATCCTCCACCAGTGAATATGGTTCAGTGCACATCCTGAAGTAAACAAGATCCTTTTAAATCAAGGCCATTAGCCACAACTGCTAATGCTGCACTACATATTTATTTCCATTTCAGTGTGGACAGTGAAAATACTAAAAAGAGATAAAGCTTCCAGTTTTGAAAGCCTACCAGCTTCAAAACAAAATGTTACTTCCTGGACAGAGTTGCATAATCCAATATTTTGCCTGCTTCCTTGAGCCAAACCATGTTATAGTAAATATGTCATTTACAGTAAGGCTTTGGGCTGAATACGTATTACATTTCTCAGCAATTTATGTGAGGGCAATTTAAGGCCAACTGGTGTCCAATATGCAAATTAAGTAAAGTTACTTAATTTGTAAAGTAAAGTTACTTAAAGGCCCCTACTAAAGAAGCCGTCCCTGGACCCAGCCTTGTTGTCTAGTTATCGGCCGGTCTCCAACCTTTCCTTTATGGCGAAGGCTGTTGAGACTGTGGTGGCACGCCAGCTTCCCCAGCATCTGGATGACGCTACATATCTGCATCCTTTCCAATCGGGCTTCAGGCCTGGCCACAGCACAGAGATGGCTTTGGTCGCGTTGGTGGATGATCTCTGGAGGGCTCGGGACAGGG
>JAEANM010024492.1:0-11143 GCA_017656035.1 Myanophis thanlyinensis
TGCTGGTGAATAGTGCCAACGGTAAAACATTTTGTATTGATTTTCCTTATAAGCGGTCGATAATGTCAGTTTACAGTGTACATTCCACAGTCTTTCCCATTCATCCATCAAGATGTTTCGTCCTATATTTTTGCCCCACGCTATCATGGGAATGGGTTTCTAGCTTCTTGACAGATGCCCTAATGATCTTGGGTTGCAGAAATGAGTGATTAAAACAAATGCAGAATTGTGGTCCGTTGATGTGTCTGAAAGTCCATTCCCTGTGGAAAATATGAAATACGATGACATTATTTTGTTTTGAAAATTCATATTTGAGAGTAGCCCAAATGTATTGGAACCACTAGAGTGAGTACCAAGGAAACAAAGAGATATTGGTTTCTTTCTTCAGCAGGTGACATTTCCCACCCACATTGCTTATACACACACAGCTTATAACATATATAAAAATATAGTCCAAGAAACATGCATACACAATAGATATGACCAAAGTGTCACATGTGTGAGACTCTTTGCATCATCCCTTCTTCTCCCCACCATTGCCCAATCCTGTCTCCATAGGCTTCTCTGTCTTTAGCCAAATATTCTGCATCTCCATCACTTACATACTGGAAAAACAGTAGTAACTAACATTTGTGACTTTGGCAATAAAACGACAGGCCTCACAACCCCCAAATGGCAAAAAGATATTTCCATTCCAATCCAAGTTTTAAATTAAATGGTAATGAAAAATCAGCAGTGGCAGCTGGGACCAGAGGCAGAGATTGTCTCCAGAAACAAAAAGAGAGATGGCAAGGAGAGCTCAGCCTGGCAATAAAACAGTTGGTAAACTCACAAGTAAAAAAGATATTAGGAAAGCAAATCTAGGAAGGCATCAAGCAAAGAGACGGACACACAAATTAGCCTCTTCTTTTTGAACCGGTATTTAGAAATCCGGAGGGGGGGGAGGGGAGAACAGCAGAGCAGAGCCGTTCTGTAGGCTTGTGCTGACATCTGGAGGAAAGAGATGGGATTAGTAAAGGGAGGCACAAATAACTTCTCAAATCAGGTGGACCAACACAAAAATGAGGACCCCTTCCCTAACCACTCATAGATTTCCATGTCAGTCACTAATTCAGTATTTATTAACACAGCCCTCTAAAGGAGGTTTGCCAAGGGCTCTTGAAAGGAGTACTGACATAATATATGTGAACATGAGTGCCTTCATTTTAAAAAGGACTACAGAGAGTAACTTGCTATGGATGCCTTATCTTTTCCTAATACCTTCTTCAGTCCAGCTGATCCCACTCCTGTGATAATCATTGTACATCAAAGAGCGGGAAGCTAAAAGCATGGGTGTAGATGGAAAAGAAAATGCATAAAAAAAAGAAGAGTGAGGGTTTGGATGAAAAGAGTATGTCTCATTTAAGGCTCCTTCTTGTTTTGCCAAATAAGAGGAGGTTTAGCTACTAGGTCACCCGGGAACAATTGTCTGATGTCTGGAAACAATTACTTCTTCCATGAGAAGGCCAGATCAAATGGCTTTCTTGGCCTTAAACACCATCTCATCAGAGTAAAGGCTGGCCAGGAATTACAAAGTGGTGGGATTGTAGTTCCTCCAGGAGCATTAGAATCCACAACTGTGCAAGACGTAGTGTTTCTCCAATATAAATGCAGCACCGCCTTTTGCATTTCTTTAAATTAAGTGAGCTTTAAAATGTTGGGTGGCCCCTTCCTTTCTGAAGTGGATGTGCTAATCATTTCTGTAGAAGTCGTTTCATTGGGCGTATGGTGATTTGTGGGTTTCATCTCAGTTTCAGGCAAAAAGACTAAGTTTCATCTAAAGGGTGCAGAGAACAAGAAGACTGTCTACACTCAGTTCACCAAGAAGCTACAGTAGGAAGAAAAAAGTGAAGTAGAAGCAAAAGTCACTGTTGAACCTCCTATCACTCTCCAACTGAGGAATATGTAGAGTATCTTGACAGGCAAGGAGAGGAGAAGAAAAGTAGGAATATCGTATAAACTGAATCTTGCCTTGCTATTGTTCTTAAAAGCCGCTGTCTCTTTTTTGACATTGGGCTGTCCTTAGTCACATTAAAATGCTTTCTTCTTATGCTGGAGATGGCAGACAAGTATGCTAGCATGCTTCACACTATCCTCATCACTCAACCCTATTCTGACTCAGTAATGAGATCAACTAATGAAGCTGTTCTTACAGTTTTAATGCAAGACCAGATTAAAAAAATGATTGGTGACTTTTTCTAGCTTCTGTCTCTTTCCTACCAAATGTTACCAACTGGTGAGGAATCATCCTCCAATTGCTCTCCTTAAAATGAAAAAGTCTGGGGGTCTGGCCAGGTTCCAAAAACATTATTGAGTCAGCTAATTTACAAGGAGGGATAAAGAAAAATGTTACCTGTGTGATTGGAAGAAGTGGGGACAATCATTCTTCATTGATCACACGGAGTTTGTCTTTGTAATTGAAGACTTGGGAAATGGGCAAAGCCTTACTGGAAAGATTCAGATTCTCTCGCTATCAAAAGCAGAACAATTCTTGTCAACTAAACTGAAGAATGGACAAGAAGGGGGCATGTCCAAAACAGCACAGTGGCCAAGGCTAGACTGTTACAGCCCACCTATCAACTGAGTCATGGATAAAACATCCTAGACTGTGTCAATAAAAAAAATACAGTATATAAGAAGAAGAGGAAAAACACTTCTAAAATTGGAACTGGTAAAGGTGATTTCAAGTTGGTTTTCCTGGCGGTGAGATGAACACAAGATCAGGAGAACATGTCATTTAAAAATGGTTCACGGGGCATATTTGTGCTGCAGTTGGAAGGACATGAGAAGTTCGTAGTCCCGTCATTTCCTTTCTATGTTTGGTGAAACTGGTTCTCCAGCTTCCTGACATTCTGCTACATTTATGTAATGGAAAGCCGAATTGCTTCAGTAGGGCTGGGAAAACAGCTGAGGTAAAAACTATTCAAAATTTTAGAACTGGGCCAAAGAGACATTTCTCCTCCCACTTCCTTTTTTTGGCAGGGAAGGGATGCTTCTTTTGGCATGTGGAGAAATACATTCATTTACATCAGTGATGGCAAATTACTTTGGCTCAGGAAGATAATTCCTCCCTGGCCGTGCTGGTCAGAAGCCACAACAATCTACACTGCTTTTGGTTTGCAAAATGTTTCTTCCTGAAGACCTGCTTGGTAAAGTGGGCTGCTCAGGCAAATGAGTGAGAGAGAACTGGCAGCTGAGAGAACTGTAAATATTTTGTCCTCCCGCATACCCAGTGGCCAAACCGATCTCTTTTTCTACCCAAGGGAACTGGATTGGATGGGACCATGCATGAGGCCAGAAAGGTTAACTTTCCTGCAGATTTCAGCTGGGCTGGAGCGGACTTTTTTTTGCTACTCTACTCTTTCATTCCCTTGGACAGGAAATGAAACCAGTCTAGAATAGCTGACTAAATACAAAATGACACAACAGTGATTTCGAAGAGGAATGGGTCTCATTCTCTGTCTATAAAGGGAAGTTATCCAAGCCAGAATTATGGAGAGGTTTTGTTTTTTTTTAAAAAAGAGTGCCTCAAAAAAAAATTAAAAAGGGGACATTTCACATTCAGCAAAGCTTACTTCCCATAAAAACAAGCTGTGTGTCACAACATCAGTAAAATAATAACTGCTAATACCTGACAGATGTCTGGTTAAGGGACTTAGTTGCTTCACAAAATATGTGCTGTCAAGGGTTCCTAATATGAAAAAAAAACATCAAGAGGTTAGCTTCTTATCACAGCTTCATTGCCAACATAAATAAATTGGTAACGTTTACCCAAACTACAGCACAGTACATCAACCTTCCTCCTGTGGAACGGAAAAAATGGAAAGAGCTCAATCTTGTACATGAGGATAACTGCTGGCTTGGGGCTGTTGGCCTGAGGCAACTGTTTCCTGAAGAAAGTCACTGGACAATCCCAGAGCATTAGCCTTTCCATTTTTTCATGCATTCACAATACATTTTAAAAACAAGTTAGAATTTTCCTGATTTGTCTATCTATCATTTACTTTCGGCTCTGCTGATGCCTTCAGTGTTAAGATAATTAATTTGAGGCCAAAAGTCCATGCATGTAATGCTAAGTCCCCAAAAGGGCTATTTGATTTTATTCACTTTTGTCATGGCCATGAGGTTCAAGAGGGCAGTACAGCTGCATCTGGTCATAGTCACCAATTAGCACCACCTAGGGAGCACTTGTAGCTTAAGGAATACTACAGCTGCAGGTGACAATTGCTCCCCAATATTTATCTCCTGTCATGTTCTCATCATACGCTAAATAATCATTTATCATCTATCAATCTTCTATTGTATCTATCATCTATTCATTCCCCAGGTATATGCTACTATTAAGATGCTTTGATTACAGAATACATTTTAGCAAATCCAGAATTTGGCAGAGAGAATTTAATCAATTAATTCTCTTCTTCACCAACTTTAATTTGGCCAACAGCAGGGTGCGCTACCCCTGGTGTTCTTATTTGCAAGTATATATGAAATATACAGATACTTCTAAAAAGTATTACTATATATACTTGTAGATAAGCCCATCCAGGGATAAGCCAAATGAAATTTTGGTGTATTTTGGCACCTAAAATACTTGGCTTGTCCTTGAGTATATATGATCAACTAAACTAAACTAAATATCACTAGTGCTTCTCATAACTCCTGTGTTTTTTGGATTACAAAAAAAAAGAAAAACCCTTCTAGAGGCTGGTATACAATAAATTGGGAAGAACAATTGAAAAAAAAACCTGTAATTCTGGATGCAGCAACTCCATTGCATGATATTAAAATAGCAAACCTGAACTGAAGAGCTCTGGGTGATTCTATTAATAGTGGTATGGTGGCATCAGGGCTGGCTTTAAGCTCAGACACAGACCTGGGGTGCCAAAGCTTATGGGGTACTGAGGCTGCCCCTCCTTCCAAATCATTCTAAAAATGCAAATGTTCACATTCATTAGCCAATCTGACCTAAGGGAGCCAGCCCTGGAGATATGATTATATTTAAATATCTTTTTTGAATGGATGTGACCATGGTAACATCCTACTGAGTCAGTAGGGAGAGAGGGAGGCTGAAGACCAGTCCTAAACAATTCATGAACATACAGCAGGATATTGGATGCTGCTCACAGCTGCTGTAGCCATGGTTGATTGGCTTCAAGGATTAAACCGATGATAGGGTAAGGCTGGGAGTCAATGTATGTGATAAAGTCATCCAATGGGAAAAAGTCCACTATTTGTGCCTGTAAAACCACAGCAGTGACCTTTTTTTTCATGATAGTAGCAAAGTGTAAAGTTAAACTTATTTACTTGCATATAAATGATAGTTGTATACTACTGAACCTGTGCAGGTTCACAGATTTACAAAACAATCAACAAAAACATACCTAACAGTTAATGTATCCATTGTGAATATAAATAAATGTGAACAACCAATAGCTAATCAAAATTGTAACAATACAAGAATGAAATGCTATACTAGATAGTTCATAAAACTGCTACATAAATAGTTGTTTTCCTTGTTAGTGGAAATGATGAAGGGCAACAGACAGGGCTTTGCAGGTGAAACAGATGTCATTAGAAGGGCCAGTAAATAGAGCATTTTGTTGGCAAATTAATATGTTTATCTGGAAGTGTTCCTGTGACCCCAGCAGCACTTGGGTCAATAGTTGAGATCCATACTTTGCCAGTTAGTTTTCTTGAATTAGTTTTTATTCTTAATTGCCTTGTTTGTGCTCGTGGTACAATCAAACTTAAAAGCCTATAATTTTATTTTATCCTGTACTGTGACATTATCAAATGGGATGTAGCTTCATTGGGTTGAACCACTGATTAACTAAGAAAGAATGGAAGATGTTGTAATTTTGTTAAGTATTACATTTGTATACCACATCACATTTTTTCTATTAAACTTATGATGGGATACCTAATGTACCTTGGTAGGTATGAAAGAGTGTGTGTCACTGCCTTTCATTTTTGCAATTTCTAAGATGATAAGCAATAAGGTAATAATATTAAAAATAGAATAAAATCAAGGTGATACCAAGCAATAAAGAAAACAGGATAAGCATACACTAAAAACAGCAGCAGTAGTAGTAGCTGTCATGGCCCCAAAACCAAGTTTGGAGGAGGAGGAGTTGGAACTGGGACCATTCAACAGGGAAGGCATGCCAAGGGCTGTGGACAATGCCTCTCAGACATTTTTGGGGGGTGGTTGACCAGAAGGAGAGCTGCCTGCCTCCATAGACACAGCGGAGGATCAGCTGCTGACCAGCAGTGGTGCTGATAGACAGCTATCTCCTCTGATGGGGAATAGCTGTCTACTCCACTGATCCAAGGGCAGGAAGAGTAGAGCGTAGGCAAGCCCAAAGAAGAGTTGCAAGGCTACTCTGGAGGAGGTCACCCCACCCCTCCTGCCAAGGAACACTGGAGGGGAATAACTTTAAGGAGAAGCCATGGGGAAATTAGACTTTGCAAGGAACATTGTTTGCTTTGGTTTACACTCCCCTGACTTAGATCTGTGCCTGTTGCTGTTTACCTTGCCTCACTTGGAAGATTGCTCTTTGCATTTTGTTTTGGACCTAGCCCTTCTCTTGTGGCCTGTGTTTGGCCTTTGGAGCTACTTCTTGTCTAGGATCGGTTTCTTGTCTTGTGCCCAGACTCTGCCTTGTGGATGGGACGTGGAACCCTGGACCTTTCCCTGTGAGCGTGCTCCTACTCTGTGGGCTTTCTTTGTGCTGCTGGGGCTGTGTTTGGGAGACTGAGGGTGGCTGCCTTCAGGGTAGCATGGGGGTGGACCCTTTCTGGTCATTGGAAAGCCATTGACTGGAATATTTGAGAAGAGAAATAAAGAACTCTCTAGAGGCCTGCCTTGCCTTTACTACCTGGGTCGTAACAGTAATAAGAGTTCAAAGAAAACTGAGCTCAATCATTAAAATATGGGTAGATAATACTCATAATGGCACCATCACAAAAATATATCTGTAGCAGGCATTTCATAAATAAAGTTCCACTATAAAAAGAATATTTCTGTAATTGCTGCCTATTCATCTGACTCATAAGGAACATACAGAACAGGGTCTCGAACAGATATAAAGAACGGGTGATTTTCTATGGGAGATAATATCTCATCCAGACATACTTAATGTCAATACAATTGCTGTGACAGGAGCCTTGTGTGCTCAGAGAAATAAGTACCAACATGTGCCAGAAATAATAGTGTAAGAACCGGATTGTTGAAAAGTGTTGCTAATCTGTTGAGATTTTGAACAACAAAACCAACATGGGGTTATTCAACATAGTACTGTGAAGGTTGTATTTGCCTATACAAATGCAAGGATAACAGAGTGATCTTGGCTAATGGTTGGATAAAGTCAGATGTTGGAGCTTCTCACAGATAGAGGTTTCTCCCACTTCTGAAACTCATACCTCTGGGCATCTTTTTTCCCTACCTTTCTTCCTGACGGAATTTGGAATTGTCAGTTTTCTTTCACACCTTTTCTGTCTCCTTCTGAAGAAGAAGTGGAGATGCTATCCTTCCCCATCCTTCATGATGAAAGGAACAAGGGTTCCCTGGTTTTACCATATTCTTCCCTTTATTGCTTGGAAAAGAAGATAGCTCAGCGAGGGTGACACGCTTTGAGATCTGGAGCAGTTCTGATGCATTATTCCTGGTCAGTAGTTTTAGTATCTCATGGTTTTCCCACTTGACCAACCGAAGCACAAGATTTGTAGTTTCATGTCACTTCAAACACATTCCTATAGCTGTTGGCTGATATTAACTAACCAAACCCCCTCTTCTTTCACCAGTAAGAAGGGGGAAGATGGTAGCACTGCAACTTCAGGACATTTGGAGCATAGTCGAAGGATAGGTATGGTAGGATAGATTTCCGAAATGCTAGGGCCCAGTTAGGGCATTTGTTCACCTTTCCTCTCATTTACTGTCAGCCAAGTGGTATATTAAACTTATAGATGTTTTTTAAAGAGTGCGTGTATGTAGGTACAATATATCTATACTATGTCTGTCTATATGTATATACAGGTAGTCCTTGACTGTTCATTTAGTGACCACTTGAAATTACAACAGCACCAAAAAGTGACTTATGACCATTTTTCAAACTTATGACCCTTGCAGCATTCCGTGGCCATGTGATCAAAATTCAGACGCTTGGCAACTGACTCATATTTATGACAGTTGCAGTGTCCTGGGATCATATGACCCGCTTTTGCGATCTTCTGACACTAGGGAAGCCAGATTCATTTAATAACCGTGTTACTAATTTAAGAACTGCACTTAACAACTGTGGCCAGAAAAGTCATAAAATGGGGCAAATTTCTTACTTAGCAACATAAATTTTGGTCTCAATTGTCTAAGTTGAGTAAGTATTCCTTTAAAAGAACAACAGGCTTCTGACAGCACCACAAACTAGACAGATATGAGTGGGATTGCTTGTCTGTAGTGCTTCTTGTTCACTTTGAAGATCAAAGTTTCTTGACCCAGAACTAATAATGGGGTGGGATTTGAACTGTGTGATGCATAGGAAGAACACTACTTCCTTCTATGTCATGATTCTGGAAGGAAAAATACGCATTGATTTACAATAGGAAAGAAGCTTCCTTTGTTGTTGCCTATTGTATATAAGTTTCTCTCCTATAACTAAGTATCATCTTCAGGAGATATAAACTATTATTCAGAAAGTGGCATGGAATGAATTAAAGAAAGATTTAAGCAGCGCCTCCCCACCCCTCACAATGCAGTCTATTTCCTGAATCCTGATCCCAGCCTTTGTCCTCCTTAAATTAAGAAAAAGCAGATCTGCAAAGGAGAACTTTCCGTTTAAAGCAACACATCATTTGGTCCACAGAGCCAGTACTTTAACAAGTCACTTGTAATTCAAGTATCTCTCTCTGGCAAAAGAGAACAGTGTGTAATGAAAAGGAACAGGTGGATGAAACAGACTGTGTGAATAGTGAAGAGTTATACAATCAAGAGTCTATGGTGATACAATATAAAGTCAATAAACAAGACAATAAAGGCATTCAAAAGGTCTCTTGGGCTTTTTAGAACCAGCAGGAATAATTATACGTGCATCCTGAGGCTGCTTCAGATGTGATTAGACAAAAGGAAAAGGGAAAAAAAGGAAGGAAGGAGAAGAAAATCAAGAATGCTGGAATTTTTGGTGTTCACTGTATTTGTATGGCAATTTCAATGGTGCATAGAAAGCAGAGAGTCCTTTCTTCTCTGATTCCTTTTGTTATTGCAAATGGACCACACAATTCTTCTTGGAAAGCCAACCTTACTCCTCCCCCCTTTAAAAAAAGAATAAGAATAAAAGTAGGGGAGTTAATGGTCCATTTGTAGATTCTTGTTCAAATATTTAATGTCTATACATTAGGGCCCCAAGCAAACATTAAGCACTTCTGAGATCCTTGACATAAGTGAACTTCATCCACCAGGACTGATTTTAAGTCAACAAATCTTGGCATAGAAGTAGTTTCCATTTATTTATTTTATGGTCATTATATGTGTCACTGAGTCTCAAAAGAAGTTGGGATGCCACTTCACTCTCACTTTACCCAAAATGATTGAAAAAGAGATGAGCTACATTTCACAGCTGTTTTGCCCCATTCTTTGATGAGGATGATTGAAAATATTTGCATGATAATGTCTTAGTTGATGCTGGATTGGATAGGATCCTTTTGTTCCTACAGTCGTTTTTGTTGCCTTTCACATCACTGCACGTTTTGGCAACAGGCCAAATTCTGCCACTTATTGTGTGCAAGCACAAAGCACAGATCAATTAACTCTAAGACAATACTTGAAATCAATAGAAATTACTTGTGGCTGTGTGCATCTGGAGGCTGACTGTAAATATCTATCCATGACTTAATCATTTGGTGCTGGAGTTTACAAGCAGGGTGCCTTCAGGAAGCTACTCATGAAGTCTTCATGCAGAGAAATGACTTTTGAGATCTGCTGCTAAATATTAAATGCATTTACTTGAACAGGTTGCAGTAGTGCAACACAGCAATTCTCCAATGGCTGTTTTTTATTGTATAGCCTGGACCATTACATCCAACAGTTTGCGCTAATTGTGGGGTGCACAGGTGGTAGCCAAGTTGAAGTTTCTCATTCAATACTTTTAAATAACAGCAAGTCATGGTTTTGTCTCTTTGCCTCATAAGAGCTGGGAAAGAAAAGGGGATATTGATGCAGAAAGACAGAAGCCCCAACAGAACTGGAAGTGAACAAACTATCAGAAAGTGACAGTCATGCAAACAATATGCTTTAACAGTTTCCCCAGTTAAGATTATTGCAGAAACATTGTAGAGGACTTCTCATGGACATTAACTTACAAATCCCTTTCCTTAGTTGAATCAAGGCAGAAGGCCCTGCTTTGATGTATGTCCTTAGGATAGCTGGCACTTACTCATGATACAAACATGCCCTGAACATTGTCTGTCTGTTTATCTGCTGTATCCATGATGTTGCCTTCCTCAGCCCATCATCAGGAAAGTCTTGACCTGATTCAACTGTCTCAGCATTTGTGCGTTTCACCCTCCTAGCCAAAAGTTGTATGAAATCTGTTTGCTTCAGCCCCAATTATTTCAGAGTCAAAGTTAGTGAGCTGTAGTGAGCAGGGTCAGAGAAGTGTTTATTGATGACTTCATACTAATGAGTATACTTGTTTCTCCTCGTGATCAGCCTCATCTCTGCTACTGTGCGGTTGTTTCTCAGAGCTGGATTTGAAAGAGAAGGCTCTATCAGAATTGTGTGAAATATTAGGCTGTTCAAAAACCCCAGCAATTTAGCAGAAGGCTGAATAGCAAAACACAGGATTGTCTGGATAGAGCATGGAAATTCTGTAGTTTGGTCTAATGGTTAAGGCCCCAGCTAGAAACTGGGAGATTGTGAGTTCTAGTCCTGCCTTAGCCATGAAATCCAGTTAGGTGATCTTAGACAGCTACTTTCTCTCAGCCCAATTCACCTCACAGAGTTTTTGTGAGAAACATAGGAGGAAAAAGGAGTATTATATATTTTTCCCACCTTGAGTTGTTTATAAATAAAAATGCATGCATGCATGCAGGCAGGCAGGCAGGCAGGCAGGCA
>JAEANM010024493.1:0-11143 GCA_017656035.1 Myanophis thanlyinensis
AAAGAAAGAAAGAAAGAAAGAGTTTATTTTTTAAGTATATTCGGTATTAGCAAACATCTAATCTGCTGCACTATGGTGAACTTTTACTCTTGCCAAGGAATATAGTACTAATGCTGTGTGGGAAGCCATAAGCAAAAAAGACTAATTTATAAGTAAGAAAAATGGGGGGCAGGATGAGAGCATCAAAGTATATCTGCAAACATAACCATTTTTCAGCCACTGCCCTATTTTCAGCAACCAAGGAACAAAGAGCTAGAGATCATAGGCAAGGCACTGCTTTGTATTAGTGCTACTCATCTGCACCCAGCTTTTTGCTCGCAGGATTGCTCAGAAAGAACTGCTCTTTAGAATTGAGAAAGCACATCCAAGGCACAGTAGCAAGTACCAAGAAGGAACAGCAGGTGACATTTTCTCTTCTCTTTTTTTGCAAGCAGCCCAATCTCCCTTGCAGAAAATAAAAGGGAGGTCATGGAGCTTCTTTTTCATCCAAACATTAATGTATGTGTGCCAGGGCAGGGAGAGCAGGGCAAATTCAATATGTTTGGAAATCAACATTTCATCGTCTTTGAAGAACTGCATGGTTCCAGGAGCCCTGCAAAGATTTCTTTTTGCTAAACAAGACTCTTAACCAAACTTTCCAATATTCCACCAAGCACATTCTGCACAAGGAGATATTGTTAATCAATCCACACCGCGGGTTTGTTCCAGCAGCAGAGACATCATCAATCCTTCGCTGAATCCTAGACAAAAGAAGGATGACATAATGACAAAGCTGTGCCAGTTAAAGCAAACCTTTAACTCAAAGGGACAACCTGTTCTTCCAGAGAGGAAGAACTTCTCAGAACAGACCATATCCAAGTAGGATGCAAAGCAGTGCAAATCCTTACATTATTCAGACACAGGGAATGTAAGCCTCCTCCTGAGTAAAATGGTACCTCCAATTACTACTTTAAGAATCAGCATCAGCAGTTGATAATACAGCATCTTCATAACCATGATTATTAACCAGATGCTGCATGCATGCTTACTCTTTATTAAGTCACCCGAGTCGTTGATGTGAGCAGCTTTAGCCACTGAAATGAGAGGAGAAAATAAATCATTTGGAAGGATTGTTTCCAACTTTTGTGAGTGCAGCATCTCTCTGCTAATCATAAGCCTAATATTATTGTATTTTTTTTTAAATCCAGGCTTCTACGTGATCTTAAAACAAAACAAAACAAAACATGGCAGGAGCTACTCTGAAAAAGTCAGAGTCCCTTAGAAATAGCAGAGAGGTGCTGTACTTACATTGGCTTGGAGTCCATCTTCTGAATTATTACCAAAGAATGCCTGGTTGAAATTAACTATTTAGTACAATGTTATACTGGATTGGCTGGAATCAAAAGATCTTACGAACAGAGTGAGGTTATTCCTCACTAATTCTCCCTATATTCAGAAAAAGCTTCCTTAATGCCTAAAGAGCAAAGTAGAGAAAGTAGAGAAAGTAAACAGCATGGCAGTTTTATGCATCAACTCTTCCTTATGATTAACATTTAGTGACTGCAAACTTAATATGCTCTCAAAAGTAAATAGAGCCACTGGTCTCATATGATTGTCAAACATGGATTAGAAGACCCTACAGAATATATCAGAGGAGGATGCGTGGAAGAGGGAATATATGAACACTCAGTTCCACTAGTAGGGAGAATAGGCTTTATTTCAGGAAAAGCATCTCGAGTCTCCTATAGACTGATTGCCTGCAAATTTTACCTCTTTTCTAGGGAGGAAGATACGGGGAAAAAGTACTTGACAAATATTGCTAGGGATTATTATTGAAGGGGGGAAAAGTGCAGGCTCAGCACTGAGCAAAACATAAAAGGTTCCTATCAGGGACAATATAGGTTGCAATTGAGATAAGCAACTCTGTTGCTAAGCAAGTTAAATGAAACATCACCTATCAGTGCCAGATTTATGTCTGACCCACTGTGGTTGTTAAGTCATTAAGCGCATCATCATATGACTGTGACTTATGACTTCTTGCTGGCTTCTCCATTAATTTTACTTTTTGGAAATTGGTTGTGAATCTCACGAGTGGTGATTGTGTGACTGCAGGATGCTACAATTATCATAAATGTATGCTGGTTGCAAAGTGCCCAAATGGCAAATGAATGTGAGATGAGTTATAAGTTTAAGGACCAGTCATAAAATTACTTTACGACACCATTGCCTAAGTTCAAACAGTTGCTAAGCAGAGCAGTTGTTAACCAAGACTATATATTATAAAATTGTTGCATTAAGTTTTCTTTGGTTAAGCTTCTACAAAATTGTTTCTTTAGTTACATATTTGTTTAAAATATTATTTGCTAATAGTGATAAAAAATATTTCACTGGGGATTAATTCATTTAAGAATTAAAATGAATTTGTCTGGAACTCCTTTAAAAATCTGAAAGTATGACTTATGAAACAGGCATTTAAATGTTCTAATTCTATACTGTATTTCGTTTTAACTATATGTTGTTCTCCATTATTCCTTTGTTTGTCCATTCTTAGTATGTCTTATAAATCAGTGCTTAAAGGCATACAAATACTACTTAATTTTGAATTGTTACTAAAGGTACCGTACCATCTTCATAGGGATATGGTCATCCCATCTTAACCTCAGAAATGTATGGGATTGGCCAAATTCAAGCACAATTCTAGGGATATTAGGAGCTATTTCTAGACATAGGGCATAGGCAGCATAGCAACTCTAGCAATACGCTCCCACAAAATTGGTATTACCTTTAGGGCTTAAGGTCAGTTGCCTAGATGCACCTAAATTCCTTCTAAATTAAAAGGCTGGGTGTCAGGATGAACATACTACTAATATGTAAATAAAATATTGACATAAGTCACTAGAACATTATTAAGGCTAAATTTACAATTACACAGCAGTGAGACCCTGGATTGTGTAAAACATTTTTAACCAAAACTGCAGTCTGTCCCCCCCCCACAGGTTGAGTGATTTAGGACCAATAACTCAGTGTAACAGTAACTCACAGGATTGCTGTTTCAGAAATAAGAGCGATCTCCCAGCATGCACTATTATTGGCATGTTACTTTCAATTGTGAAAAGATTCTGGACAAGCCTTCACACAATATTCTTAGTATATGAACATTATGCACAATAGTGTACTGCTCCTTACCAAGTGCACGTTTGAGATGAAACCTGGAAATTTGCAAATTACACGGAAGACAGTATTTTATACCCATCTCTACATTTATGAATATTATTTACATAACTACACCACCATATTTGAGATATTATTATTAGACAATGTAAGCATTACCGGTTACATTTACTTTCATATTTGGCATTAAGTCATCCCATCAATTACAGTAGTCTCTAAAGCAAAACTTTTTAGAACAATTTTACATAACAAGGCAAGGTTTTTTTTCCCCAATTCTACAAACATGTGCCCATCCATATGTATAGATGTCAATGTGATGAATAAGTAAAATCCCACTGTGCCTTATTAACTCCTAATGAAAATTTGGAGACAGGAGTGGATGGAAAACTTTTTCTCATCAAAGGCAGTATTTGCTTTGGAGCAGTATTTCCAGAGGCCATATTCTAGCAATAAATAGAGATGAAGGCAGTAGGAAACAGAGATCAATACGAAAGGAAATGAGGCCACCCATTTTCTTCACTCCTTTACTTCCCCAATAGTTATTTTAGGCCGGTATGGCTCCCAGTCCCTGCAGGAAAATATTATTAGGGCAAAAATCATTTCTTATAAAATTCTATGTTGGAACTTGGACCTTTGGAGATGCTAATCATAATGATGAAATGTAAACAACTTCAGATTAGAACTTTCAAAGATAGTCAATTTCTAGTCTGGTAATTAGCTAAATTTAATAATTTTGATCACATGAAACAGCAATCAAAGATGAACTCTTAAGAAACAGTTTTATTTCCTATTAAGCAACTTGTAAGGATCTGAAGATCACAGTATCTTAAACCAATTTATGTACATCAACAAAATCTAACAGTGGAAATGTGAACATGCCAACTAGATGAAATCCCAAGAGTTTTATATAACATAGTTTCCTTAAAATTAAGGAACTATCCTTTAATTTATTCACCCCCACCCTAAAAAAACCCATGGCACATGAAAAAAAGCATGTAAACAAGTTCTTTCAAAAAATGTCAGTTCATTGCCATCACTTTTTGGCATATGTAATTTTCATTGCATGTGATGGGGTAATTTTAAATCCTTGGAGGGCGTCGCGAGCAGCTCCAGCCTGTCCTTCATTTTCAAATTCCACAAATGAAATGTCATGTCTACCAGGAACTAGCCGCACTTCTTTAAAACCAGGGAACCTAGACAAAAAATATTTATATTATGTAAGTTTATATTCTTTATCATTACCAGTCATGGAGCTAGACTGACTCTCTTAACAAATGATAACTTAAAATTGAAGTTCATTGTTAAAAAAAATAATTGAAGACTACAGATATGGGCAAGCCAGAAAAGAAAAAGAGAAAGGAAAAGCAGTATTTTCCACCCAATGAAAACAATGTAATTGACATACAGAAAGTTCATGTTCAGGAAAGTCTGTAACGATAAAGTTCATAATTAATATAATGAGCTACTGTTCAATAAATCCTTAAGCAACAGAAACTCAAGGTTCTACTAACTTAACTATGGGGGGGAAAATCAGCCTTCAGCAAATTTGCAATTTGTCCTACATACAATACTCTTCAAACACTTCCATATTTTATAATTTGTCATTAAATAATCATTAAAATAAAAAGTCATCTTCAATTAGTGAAATGGAATTAGCAAAATTAGAGGGAGGAAACAGTTAAAAAAAGAAGGAAATGGGTAAAGTCAGTATGATTGTGAGAGAATTTCAGTTGAAATGTGATTTGATGGAATATCTGAACTGAACTGCTTGCCAAGTCAACTGAGTTATTTATGTATTATTAAGCATGTGTACTGCCTGACTCCCAACAGCTCTGGCATATGCAAACCAATTCAAAAAATGGATTGAGCAGACAGTTCAAAACAGTCTAAACGTTTCAATATTTTGAGTCAAAGGCCTTTTCAAACAGAATCAACACTTTGAACCAAAAGGACAAATGAATTAAAGCATATCTGTAATAATAAGACAGCAACCTTTATTAGCACATTGTTGAACATTAGTGCCAGAAATAGGGATTCATTCAGTTTCAGCAAAAGCTGGGAGGCCTATTCTTAAATCAGGATTCAAAATGCAGTGAATGTTCATTCTTCAAATAATTATGAGTGGCAATTTGAAAGGAAGTAGTGTTGCCTTTCCTATGTTGGTGCTCTTAGAAACATGGCACTTCATTTTTAACCATGCTGGCTAAGAATTTCAGAAGCAAACATCCAAAACAAAACTGGGGTTGGCTGAAGTCAAGATACCTACAAGGTACATATACTTTGTCTGAATTTAAGTATGCACATGCACATACATTTACTGTTCAATCATACAGCCGTATAATATCATGTGCAATTAGTACAATATTCATAAAACTTTCAGCTTAAATCAGGAAGCCCAGCTTCTTACATTGTTCTTTCTTGAACAACTCTAGGAAACTACTACAAATAAGAAAAGATCAGTAAAAACTACATATCAGTCCTTTGTATTCATAGCTTTAGTCTATATAAAACTGGTGTCAACCAATTCCATGTAATGTACTCAATCAATTTCAGTGAGCTATATTTTGAAGTAATCACATGCATTGTTGCAGCTGACATCTTTGGAAAAAGGAGAAAACATATACACTTACTGATTAAATAACATTGATAACATCATTTCATTTGTCTCTTCTGGTAAGTTGTTGAGGAAAAGTATATGGTTTGGTGGATTATCAGGCACCTGTAGTAACGGAAGTGGTAAACAAAGTGATATAATAAAGGACAGAAAAAATTAAGCAGTTTCTATATTTCATCCATTTCAAAGTTAAGTAAGGAGGTGTAGAATAATCTGGAAATGACCTTTTTATTAAAGAGTAAAGTTTCACTGAATTAACTGAATTTCTTTTACTGAATTTAGTGAAAAGCCTGGATCTGGGAGCCAGTGCACACAACTGGAATTCTGAGAATGTCTTTAGAGTTATCCACAGAAAATACCTTGTGCAGTGACCATAATCCGTTACCAAAAAGATATCTATCAGAAGATGAACTGATCGATAAAGGATTGTTCTCTTTCACCTGCTATCATCTTTTCCTAGGAAACAGGTATCATTGCAATACCACACAAGATAGAAAGCAATTTTTTTTTAATTTTCCATGAATACTTGCAGGATTATATAAAGACTAGATTCAATCTTGGGAGATATAAATTATTTTTGAATCTTGCAGGTTAGCTTTCATTATAAAAAATATTCTTAAAACAATAAATCAGAATATAAAGAATCTGGGTTTTTTTGTCCTTACTGCAATATTGAAGTATGAAGCAAATAATTAGTTACAAATTTATTCACAAGAAATACATCTGCTTATTTACACAACATTTTTCTAAAAAGTCAAATACAATGAAAGGATGATTACTTGCACTAAAGCAGTAAGATTTACCTGTTGATTTTGTGAAGCATTTGCTTGAGCATTTGCTGAATTTTGATTTGCTCCCTATTACAAAATAAAAATAGTGTTTAGAAATTTTTATTCTTTTTAATCACACAAGTATATTACAAGAACAAACTTTAGACACAGATACAGAACAACTGGCTCAGGGCCCTAACTCTTCTGGCCCTCTTAAATTTCTTTTTGAAAGTGGCTCAGTTTCAAAAACAAAATTTAAGAGGGCCAGAATAGTTAAGGGGCAGCATGATTTAAGAAAACACTGGAACATAATTTAAGAACTGACAAAAATCTTAAGATGCCTAAGGGCTATATCTAAGGATCTTTTCTGCTATACAAATTTTACAAAGCGCATCATAAGTTTATGGGAACAGGAATTTAAAGAATTCTACTGCTTTCATACAAGAGTTTTATCATGCAGTGTTTCTAAATTTTCAGATTTTTACTGAGCTCTAAGAAGACAGGAGAGTAATTGTCTGCTTGGAAACTTTTGTATTTTCCTACTGTTTCTTCTGTCTTTTCTATAAAATTAAAAAAGTAACCAAATGGTATTTTTAATAATATTAGGGATAGGATGCATTTTAAAGGAGATTAGACAAGTTACCTGTGGGGGATGTTTTGATAAGTAGTCTTTGGGTTATGTTCATTTGTTTAGCAACAGTTCAAAGTTACAACAACACTATAAAACGGACTTATGATTAGTCCTTGAAGACTGGTCCTTGGCTGTGGCAGTGTTCCCACATTCCCAGGTCAACATTCAGGCACTTGGAGATCCTCTCTCTTGCTATCTCCTACTGAGCGTTGGTGTCTTCCTCAACTGATTTCCTTCAGCTGTTTGCCTGTAGCCCTACTAAGCAGGTGCTCTGTGAGACATGTTGGGCAGTGCACATGCCTCCCTCTCTGGCACATAAAAACCCTCAGCCAAGTAGCTGCCGGGAATCAACACTAGGCATTAACATTCAGGTGCTTGGAGACCCTCTCTCTTGCTATCTCCAACTGACCTTTCGAAGCTTCTTCAACTACTTTCCTTCAGGCAAGTAGAGCTTGCCTGAAGCCCTACTAAGCAGGTGCTCTGTTGGCCATGCTGGGCACTTTTCCCCTGCCTCCCCACCACCCGCCCAGAACATAAAGCCCTCATTCAAATAGCTGCCAGGAATCATCACAAGGCATTTGGCAACACAGAGGAAGGCCTTGAAAATATCCTCATCTCACTGCTACTGAAAGGATTGCTTTAGCTGGTAGTGGCATGCACCTCAGGAGTCACAGCCTGAGTGCTTTCCAATTCAATTTCAATTTCAAAGTGCTTTCCGTTCCCAGAAGTGGCACCCAGCTGCCCACAATCCCTAATACTCACCCCTGTCATCCTAGCTCTTATCTACTGGCCTGCTTGCCTGGAACTCCTGCCTCTTCCCACAGTGCAGACATGTGAGGTCCTCACTTAATGATCAGTGTGTGCACAACTGGGACTGCCAAGATTGCCATTGCTACACAATGTGATCATATGACCTTGTACTTTATTACCATATTGCTTAGTGACAGAAATTTTGGTCCCAATTGCTGTCACAACCCAAGGACTACATGTATATAGATCTAGGCAATAAACAAGGGATAAAACTCAACAGCTTAAATAACCTCTTCTTTTATTCATCTGGAAGCGCTACACGGGAAACGTATTCCTTTCATTTAATTCACATAAAACTAGCAAAAATGTCAAGAATGTTCTTATGAACATATAGAGCTTCATAACTTATTTGTATTGCTTAAATTTAATGAGAGATATGCTAAAAATGTTTCTTACCTGATTTGGCTTTTTGTTAGCAGCATTTGCAGCCTGTTCCAAGGATTTGGTCTTTTTTTTCTCTTTTCTTTTCTCTTTATCAGCAAATGTACCACGCATTTTAGAAATTACTTCAGAGTCTGTTTTTGCATACTGAATACGCTATTTTCACAAAACAAAATTTAATGAAAACTGAATATTTTGCAGTAAGCTCAAGAGCAATCTAAGAGAAATCAATACGAATTCAAGTGCACAAGACATCTTGCTCTTTAACACTCTAAAAAGTTTAAAGTATATCCTATACTAAGATCTAGAGATGAATAGAATCTCTTGCACCTGGGCTGTGTGCTCTGAAGTATTTTGGGCAATTTACTATCAAAAATTGTAACTTTATTCCAATAGTGAATGAATAAAATGAATCGTTATTACAGCCAAATGTCAGAGATAAAAGGTACAACTGAAAATAACTTTTTAAAAAAAGCAGTCTGATATAGGCAATTGAGATAGCTGATACAAAAAGTATATTTATAACTGTGAATGGCCTTTCAGTAATGATGCCTGTTTTTCATGGCTGCTGCACGGTATTTTATTACGGTCTGGGTTATAAATGATTTACAGTTTAAAAAAAGGATAAGCATATATTTATTGTTAGACTGTCCAGGGTGCCAATGTAAAAGAGGTAGAATACAGATACGTATATTCCTAAAGCTGGTACAACAGAATAACACATTCGACTGTTTTCAACAACTTCCACATGGCAAATATATTGCTCAAATGGGATTTTAGAACTTTTTTTTCCCTGTGGTATTGCAAATAACAAAATACAGTGCCTTGCCTAGAAGAAAGCTTTTTTAAAAAAATTTGGGGAATGTCAGTAAGAGGAAATAATTGGCTGTTTTCAAAAAGCCTCCTTTTACCCAAATTCTATTTCTCTCAGAAGTCATACAGTGGAATCTTAATTTTGGAGACCTCAATATAGCAGACTAAATTTCCACAATGATTTACAATATTTATGTACTTTCACCAATAAATGACATATATTTACAATGAAACTGATATTTATGAATGGATAACCCTCATAATCAGACCATAAATGCAGTTCCACTTGTTTCTAATCAGTCCAAAATGGAAATTTTCTATATGGATTCTAAGTTATTAGAATTATAAATTATTGTAAATTTTTGATTATAGAAAAAAATGTTTCATAGATAAAATAATTTATATTCAAAATGTTATTTAAGCAAATGAATTGATATGCAGCCACTTCTATATGACTGGCTTAGAAGTTGGTTTCATTACTCCAAATAAGTGGATATATAGGAGTTTAGTAATATTCTACTCTGAGCACTGATATTAACCAGTGAAATGAAAATATCTCTGTCCATCTATAGAAGATCTGGCAGGATAAAAATAAAGGGCTTTCTTATCATATTGTGAGTTAGTTCATAAAGTTACAGTTTAAGAATGTAATTAAAAAATCTGAACTTTGTAAGATACTGTCTAGATACCTATACTGTTATGTTTCATGGTAAAAATTTAACAACTTACCATTGGTTTGCCATAAAATGGGAAACCTTGTAACTGCCTCAGAGCATTGGTGGCTGATCCAAGCTCTTTAAATATAATAAAGGCTTGTCCTCTCATCTTCATTGTTTTTAAAGCCACAATATCCACCACATGACCAAACTGGGAAAATAGGGCATATAAAGATCTTTTGAGTTCTGTTAGGGGAAAAAAAAAGAAAAGGACGTTGCATTGTTTGTAGCTATCTATTTAAAAAGAACATTCAGAACTTTACAGTTGGTAGATTACCATTAACTGTTATTATAGTGAGTATATTATTTGAATGCAGAAATTCTTATTTCTAAATAAAATCTTTACATAGAACTCAAAAACCTATCTGAAAACCAGGAGAATTCCTATCAGTCAATCCTTACAATACTGGGCCAGAAACAGTGATTATCTGATTCAGTAAAAACAATTCACAATGTGCCTATCTTTGTTTCTAAGATACAGGTGATAATGGTTTAAAATAGGGAACAGAATAATGGAATCTCAACCTTATTTATACATATGTTCTGGAAACATAAATGTATCAAATACTATTATTTTGATTAATCAGCATTTTCTTCAGTCAGCAGAAACAAGTTTGTGGATACTAACTGCTGTGATACAGACAATAGGATCCTACAGCATTCATCTCTTTCTCATAAATATTTAGGTGGGCACTGGGGGATTCAATATATGACAGGTCTTTCTTCCCATACATTCTCAGAGAAAAAGATCACAACCTAATGTAAGTCCAGTCGTGCTCCAAGTTAAAGTAACTGTAGATCTGTGACTTGGAGAAATCAATTTCCTTTTCAAATTACTGTCTGCTAAAGACGAACTCATTGCTGAGAAAGAAAGGAATAAGAACTGCATATATCCTAATTCATTAGGATACAATCGGAAAACATTTCATACCTTCTTTTTTAATTTTATCATTCACATTATTGATATAAAGTGTATGGTTCGGTCGAATATCCATCTTCCAATAGGCTGACCTGAAAAATAAGATATAGCACATTCATGTAGCCTAGTTTCTCCAAAAAACTAAAAGCACCGTACATTAAAGACTACCTATGTCCACTAATCTTCAGTGACTCTTCAGAATATTCTAATTCAAAAAGGCAAACGCTGATTATTACAGTTACATACTTGTGGGGACGGGAAGGGGAAATCACCCTATATATATATATATATATATATATATTGGTTAATTATTTTTACTGCTGGTAAAAACAAACAAAC
>JAEANM010024494.1:0-11142 GCA_017656035.1 Myanophis thanlyinensis
GTCTTTAATGATTTATTTATTTATTTTTATTTTATTTATTAGATTTATAGTGCCACCTATTTGCCCACGGCAACTCAAGGCAGCCGATTTTTGGATCTGTTGACAAATGCCATTTTTAAAAAAATGTGTGTTGTATGTAGTTTACTCATAAAGAAAAAATAAATTCAATTTATTAATTAACTAGTCTAGGTAGAAATGTCATAGCAGCATTTTAACAATACTTCATAGACTGCTTTCAGGCTACAGTTGTGGAATTGGGTGGTGTAATTCATTTAATAGGTAATAAGTAACCATTCTGAGTTTCATTGCTTGATGATGAAACAGTGAAAAGGTGGCTTTTTTTCCAGTTTATACACTTTGGTGAGTTTCTACTCCAGATAGGGAATATTTTAATGAGTGTGGAAAATGGTATTGGGGGTTTTGAGGGGAAGGCAATTTGGCAGAAATTAGTTTTCTCCCCCTTTCAACCACTGTCATCTCCCCACTGTAGTGCAGTCTTATACGATTTAACTATTTGCTTTGAAAATACAGTTGTGTACTTGGTGCTCTCTCCAACAACTTCCTAAACTACCTAGCAGTGCACAGATATTACCTAGTTTGGTAGTGAAACATTTGTAAGAAAACAGATGCTTAGTGAACACCAAGGACCCTACAGTTCAACCCTGAGCTACAAATATTCTCTTCTACCACTACAGCAAACACTTTTCTCTCTTGTGAAATTAATGATATGACAATAGCAATTTTTGTGAAATTTATGGAAGATGCTGTTACAGTATATGCTATAGACAAGATGCTGTTTATGTTCATACCATATTATGAAGCATGTAGGGAAGATTTCTAAGACTTTCTGAGTTTCTAGAAGTGTAGTTGTTATCTTAAAAAGTTGGGCAGTTATTTAGCCCTTCAGTGAGATTCACTTCTAAGTAACTCCATAAAGATTAGAGAATTTTTAAATTTACATTTTAAATGAAAAAAATATGTTGTGTAACACCCAACTGTATCTAACAAGGACTTCACACACTTGGAGTATTTAATTTTCTGTGTCATATTTTTCTGTTATCAATCCACTCCATTGATCTCCCACTGGGGTGCAAAAAATCACTTCTTTATAAAAGACTGAAGATATAGCTTAAACAGGAAAGTGAAATCGTTGAAGGACAAAAATCAGATTGGTAGCTATACGAGCCCCCTTCTGTGAAAACAGATTTTAAAATAGAGGATTAAAGAAACTGTTCAAAAATTTAGTATAGCCTTTCCCCTCCATTGGAATGTTGAGGGCAACAAATTTGTATTGTGGATTAATGAATGCTTGACTCTCCAATGCAACAGAGGTTGTGGCTTGTGAAGATACTTGGCAGCAAGCTTTTAAATAATTGAAATCTTCTCCTTACAGGAACAGTATCAGAGGAGCACTGCTTCCTTGACAGACCAGATAGAAGCCTTTTTTTAAAAAAATATTTTTAATCACAAAGAATTCATCATTCTGAAATGAGAAAATTATTCATTTTGTAACCCCAGTGCATCTTGATTAATCAGGATGTTTTTCTCCTGACAGTTCCAAGGAATTTTGAAAGGATCTTATAGAATTATGTATTAAATATATGAAACATGCAAGAACTTTGTACATATGGTTTGGCAATGAAATAAAAGATTTACTATATATGGAACTTCAGTGTAATTTGTACTATGTTCATAAATAGTCCAAGGAACAGTTCATTTTAGTTGCAATCCAAGAGCAATCATAAAAATGAAATTGTATCATACATTAGCTTAATCAAATTTAAGTTAGGCTTTGGGAAATAGTTGGGACTTACTATTAATATAAATTTTATATTAATATTAAAAGAATGAAAAATAGTATGTATATGTTCTTGTGAATGTCCTAGTCCATAGAATAGAATTTAATGAATGCAAATATTCGAAATCTAGAGTACTGCATGACATCCTACAGAAATGAAGACCACAGGTTGGAAACAACAAGAGCTAAGGAGCACTTGGAGGCTATAAACGAAGCGTTCAAGAAGACTTCCAGGAAATGTAAGATGAACTAAAGTCTGTGCAGCCAACAGCCACGCAAAGATAAAGGAACCAGTGAGTAGCTTAATTCCTTGGAACCTCTACAGATAAAGAGAGAACAAGAAATTGCCCACACGTGCGCTACAGCCACTCCTCATGAGATGACTGCAGGACACCACTTTTTTGCAAGTTTCAACTCCAGAAGACAAAAGGATCATTCAACAAAAGGATGAGTCATCTTTCTTGCAACTGTACTGGACCCTTTTAAAGGATAATAAGTTCACATGCCTCATTTCTTAGTCCCTTTGAGAAATTACCTATTACTCATCTTAAAGTTGTAGGTAAGGACAGCTGAGATTATAGGAAGCTCGCTTCCCGTTATTTAGGATACTGTTTATAAGCTCTATAGGTTTAGAGGTCAAATCATTGTTAGACACCCCACAAACCCATTTTTTGGCCTGTTTTTGTTGCTCCCCTGTCGGAGGAGGTTTTGAAGTTTTTCTAGCAGGACTACCAGATTCTGTATCAGCTTTGTTCCCTATGCCATCCATCTAGTAAAATTGCAAGTTTCGGTTTTCTCGCCATGTACATGTATACATCCGAACCAGACTTGTGAGGGTTTGTTACAGCACATCCAACAAGCACACACAAGTAAATGATTCAGCTACACAATACCCATGAACTCTTTCAACATGGTAGAGAGAAGAAGCAAATACAAAATGGAAGCAAGAAAGCAATTCAGGCTAGTAAAGAAAGCAAGACTCAAGCTCATATATACAGAATAGTTGTTAAACCATGCCCAGACTCCAGGCTGTCTCCTTTAACTCATACAGCAACTTCTATGTTTCAGTTACCAAACAGTCCCCATTGGCTGACCTTGTTACCAAGTCATGAACTGTCATACACTGACACTCCTCCCTTCATGACTGGAATAGATAAAAACCAAATAACTTAATATTCTTTAATTCAAACTTCTCCAATTGATTAGCAAATTGTTTTACCTGTGTTCTTTTGCAATGAAGCAAAGATCATCCACAAATGCTAATAATTGGCAATTTCCACATTTTAACTTTCCAGTGTATATGCAACCAACAGCATTGCAACTCTCGAACCCAAGACCCTTCAGTGCCATAGCTAAACAGATATTCCAATTCCTGGCTGTTTCAGCCCTTAAATGGTCTTATTCAATTTATACACCATATTAGGTCTTTTACTTTCATACCCTGATGCTTGAACCATGTAAATGTGTTCCTCTAATTCTGTATTGAGGAATGCTGTGGTTATATCAAAATGTAAATTTTTATAGTTACATGCCGCCGCCAACGCTAGTGCCAACCTTATAGTTTCATTCTTTACTGTTGGCACGAATACCTCATCATAGTGCACATTTTTCACCTGTGAAAAACCTTGTGCCACTAACCTTGTCTTATATTGGACCTCATTGTTGGGTAGTACTTTATTTTTGAACACTCATTTATATCCTACAGCTTTGCAATCCTTTGGTAAAGTGAGAGGTGAACACTGTTCATCCATGGATTCCATTTCTTTGTACATGGCCTCTTTCTACTTCACTTTCTCAACTTTGGGTAATACTTATAGTTCCTTGGCTCATAGCACACATTACACACTTTTACTTTACTAGCCAAATACCTGTCAGATGGAATGCCCTTGTTCCATCACTCTGACCTGCGTGGCATTGACTGCTCCTGTTTTTCAACCTTCTCTTGCTTCATATTTGAGTCATCATCTACTCCTGAGTCCTTTTCTTGTTCTTTTTCAGTTTCTTCTTCATGAACACTGATACCGTGACTGAGTTACCATCACTAAGTGGATCATTCAAAACAACTTGCATTAATTTTGTTCCAATTTTGCTCTGCAAAACTAGCAAACCTGGAAATCACTATACTTTTGCTCTCATTGCTGAAGTGATAGTTCTTTGAGCCATAATCCTGAGCTTTCTAGCCTTTGGTTGATCTTTTCTACTAATTGCTTTTGGAACATGCACCCATACATTGCTTCCAAACACCATTAAATGTGCCAGAAATGGCTTTCTCCCATACAGCACTGCATATGGAGTATTATTAATAGAGAAACTCCATAGCCTATTGACCAAATAATTAGCAGTCAACATGGCTTTCCCCCAATATGACTGGCTCAGACCGGAATCCTCCAGTAGTGAGACCATTGTTTGTAAGACTCCATTCCGCCTCTTAGCTACACCATCCTCAGCTGCTCTGTACAGATTAATGCATCTATGTTTTATTCGTAACTGTACCAACCACTATGGAAATCTTGCTGACATTAATTCTGAACCTCTGTCAGTTTGCAGCTGACATACCAGTTGCTTATATCTTCTTTCTACGAAGCTTACCCATTGGTTAAATTTCTATAGCCTCTATTTTATTCTTTAGTAAATAGCAGAAACCAAATCTGCTGTAGTCAATGACCAGTGCTCATCCCAAACTGGCTTGCATTGACCCAACCAAATCTGTATGTACCAGCTCTAGAGCTCTTGTCTGCCTTGTGCTATTCTTGCTTACTGGGAATGCTTTGGAACTACATACTGCACAATCCAAGTATGCATTACATCCTTTTTAATTTAATCCTTCTCCAAACTGTTGCATCTTTTGCAAAACTCTAAAGTTGGCATGGTCAAGCTTTCTGTGCAAGAGATGAATGCATGAATCATGTTGTGCCACATTTCCAAATGTATGGGCACATTGAACTTTTTGTCCCTGCAACACATAAATATTCTGTTTTAAGCCCTGTGAAAATACATTCCAATTTCTCTTTATGAAACACCTTCCATTTACAAATGTGGTATCAAATCCTTGCTTGTCTAAACTAGAGACACTCAGTAAATTATGTTCCATTTCAGGTACACATAATACATCATTAAACTTCTTATCCAGATACGGAATTTGCATACTGCCCTTTCCAATAACTTTAACCTTCTGGCCATTCACCAAGGCTACTGCATCTCCACCAGCTGACTCCATTCTGAAAAACAATTTAGAATTATTAACAATTATTTGACTAGCCCCACAAAACATGCCAAATTTAAACATGCAAATCATCAATGTTAATTCCATACCAGATCGGTCGAGGCCCAGGTTAACAACCACCACCACCACTGCTGTTGACCTACAGGGAGCTAATGGAAATTGGACTACTGATGGTCAAAGGAGGAGACGTGGTAGAAGGATTCATAGACAGAAGAGGAAAGGCAGGAGTATGGGTCTGAGAATAGGTACTCTTAACATTAGCACAATCACAGGGAAAGGTAGAGAGCTGGAAGACATGATGGAGAGAAGGGAGTTAAATGAGATGATGGAGAGTATTCCCAGAGGGGAGAGTGGTGATTGGAGCTGATTTCAATAGGCACATTGGTGAGGAGAACAAGGTGAAGAGGAGGTAATGGGCAGGTTTGGTGTTAAAGAAAGGAACCTAGAGGGACAGATGGTGATGGATTTTGCTAAGTGGATGGAAATGGCTGTACTTAACACCTATTTCCAGAGAGGGAGGAACATAGAGTTACATATAAGAGTGGAGGTAGGAGTATGCAGATAGATTACATTCTATGTAGATGAGGCAATCTGAGAGAGATTAGTGATTGTAAAGTGGTGGTAGGAGAGAGTGTAGGCAGACAGCATCAGATGGTGGTGTGTAGGATGACTCTGATAGTCAGGACAAAGAGGAGATGAAAGATAGAAAACAAGACCAAGTGGTGGCAGTTGCAAAAGGAAGAATGTTGTGAGGAATTCAGACAGAAGTTGAAACAGACTTTGAGTGGTCAGGAAGAACTCCCAGATGACTGGGAAACTACAGCAGAAGTGATCAGGGAGACAGGTAAGAAGGTGCTAGGTGTGGAAGGAGGAAAGAAGATAAGGAAATGTAAGGAAACATAATAAAACAGGACAGCACCCAGAGGAAGAGGTTAGCTAAAAAGAAGTGGGACGTAGAAAGGATTGAAGAGTAGACAGGATTACAAAAATTTGCAGCGTAGAGTGAAGAGGGAAGTGGAAATGGCCAAACAGAAAACATGATGAGTTGAATGCCAGGTTAGATACAAGAAGGACTTGTACAGATTAGCGAGACAGAGATAGAGATGGGAAGGGTATGCAACAGATAATGGTGATTAAAGACAGAGATAGAAAGGTGCTGATAAGTGAGGAGAGGAGAGACAGTAGCGGAGTTTCTATCTAGTTTGTTCAATAGGATTTTACAGAGTAAGAAGATGCTTGAGGAATGAAGTGTTCTAGTGCCGATCTTTAAGAACAAGGGTGATGTGCAGAGTTGTAGCAACTACAGAGGTATAAAGTTGATGAGCTACACAATGAAGCTATGAGAAAGTGTAGTGGAAGCTAGGCTAAGAAAGGAAGTGGATATCTGTGAGCAGCAGTATGGCTTCATGCCTAGAAGGGGCGTTGGACTTACCTGATACGCTCCTTCTCGTCGTGTAGAGAGATAATCCATAGATAAATGGGTTATGTCTTGTCCTTCCTAGATCTATGACTGAGAACTAAAAGTATAAATAGGGCCAGGCTCCACCCCCTGGCCCCAGTTCTACGAAGGAATCAATTAATGAAAACCAAAAACTTTATTTCAAGATTAAACATACATGAAATAGAACTCCGAACCGATGGTGCGGGACCAGGACACCAAGAACGAAGGGAGGGCTGGATTATCTCTCTACACGACGAGAAGGAGTGTATCAGGTAAGTCCAACGCCCCTTCTCCGTCGAATGTAGAGAGATAATCCATAGATAAATGGGATGTACCCAAGCTAACTGTGCTCCGGGAGGGTAATGGACTGGTCCCGCCCTGAAGAAGCCGCCTGGACCTTTTGGAGAACATTCCGCCCAAAGGACGCATCTGCCGACGCAAAGGCATCAATGCGATAATGTTTGATGAAAGGCGATGGTGAGGCCCAGGTAGCCACTCTGCAGACTTCTTCAACTGATGCATGCAAAGACCAAGCTGCTGAGGTTGCTGTGCTCTGTTTGGAATGAGTGGTAATTCCTCCTGGGATCTGAAGGCCCCTTGTGGAATAAGCAAATGATATGCAGGCCCGAATCCAGCATTCAATTACAATTGACGACACCTTCTTCCCCAGAGTGTCCTCCCTAAATGAGACGAATAGTGCCTTCATCCTCCTAAGTTGCTTAGTTCTTTCCAGGTATACGTTCAACGATCTCCGAACATCCAGGCGATGGCAACGGCCTTCGCCCTGATCTGAGGAAGGAGGATGAAAATCTGGTAGTACTATCTCCTGAGATCGATGGAATGCAGAGTTTACCTTGGGGATAAACCCTGGCTCCAGACGTAATACCACTCTGTCTGCGTGAAAGACACAAAGCTCTTGCTTGATGGATAGCGCGGCAAGTTCTGAAATCCTGTGAGCTGGTTATTGCAACAAGGAATGCGGTTTTCCAGGTGAGTGTCTTTAGTGATGAAGATTGAAGTGGTTCAAAGGGAGTCATTGTCAGGCCTTGCAGTACCATCGGTAGATCCCATGTGGGGAATCGATGGACTACTGGTGGTCTGATGTTTGTTGCTTCTCTCAAGAATCTCTGCACCGTTGTATGCTTAGATGGAGCCATTCCCGTGCCACAGTCGATAATCGTGGCAATAGCCGCTGCCTGTCACCATAGCGTGTTAGGGTAAAGTCCTCTATTGAGGCCTTCCTGTAGAAAGTCCAGGAGGCGTGCGAGGGAGAGGTTGAGCGCGTCAACCCCTTTGAAGGCACCACGTTACTAGAGTTTGCCAGGTCACCTCATAGATCCTTGTGGTTGATGGGCGACAGGAAGCTTGAATTGTTGCAATTACACTGGAGGATAGTTGGTCCGCGGTCAACTTTCCGCGTTCAAGAGCCACACGGCTAGTTGTAGCCAGAGTGGATCTGGATGGTATATGCCGTTCTGTGACAGAGACGTCTGTTGAAGGGGAAGAATCCACGGATCCCTCACCAAGAGGCAGCGGAGTTTGGCAAACCATGGGTGACGCGGCCAGTGCGGAGCTAGAACTAGTTGCGCCCATTCCTCTTTTGCCTTGCGTAGTACCCTCGGGATTAGCGGTATCAGTGGGAATGCATACAGTAGCCCCCTGGGCCATGGTGCTCTTAGTGCATCTGTCCCCTCCGCTGCGTGCAACTTGTAGCGGGAGAAAAACCGCGGGACCTTCATGTTGCTCGGCGTAGCAAATAGGTCCACCAGACATGGTCCGAATTTCTGTTGCAGACGGTTGAACAAATCCCTGTCTAGAGCCCATTCTGAGGGATCCAGAGTGGTCCTGCTCAGTTGGTCTGTCCTCGTGTTCAGCTCCCCTGAGATATGCTCTGCTTTGATGGAGAACAGATGTAACTCCGCCCAATTGAACAAGAGTTCGGATTCCCTCATGAGAGTCTTTGATTTGGTGCCCCCCTGGCGATTGACGTGGGCTTTGGCTGACATGTTGTCCGTTAGTATCAGGACATGTTTGCGCGACAGGTGAGAGTGGAACCTGATGAGCGTGAGGTGTACCGCTCTGAGCTCCAGACAGTTGATACTGAGCTGTTGCGCCGAATGATTCCACTGGCTCTGAGCCACATGGCGCTGGAGGTGGGCTCCCCACCCCCGGAGACTGGTGTCGGTGGTCACAACTACTCAGTCTGGGTCGTAAAAAATATCACCCTCATCCACATTGGGGGCTATCCACCACTGGAGAGACTGAAGCACCCTCGCCGGAACTCGAACCCTGAGTTGGGAATGGCTTGTCCCCTTTTTTTGAAATGGGAGAAGGAACCACTGCAATCGTCTCGTGTGGTACCTGGCCCATGGAATGATGCCTATGGCGGAGACCATTTTGCCCAGCAGTTCGAATAATTGAGCTAGGGACGGATTCCTTTGCGCACAGATCTTGTGCACCAGATGTCGGATACTGTGTTTTCTCTCTGAAGAGAGGTACACCTTTCCCACCGAGGTGTCGAGAACCGCTCCTAAGTGTTGCAGATGAGTGGTGGGCCTTAAGTGGCTTTTCTCTCTGTTGATGGAAAAACCGTGGGCTTGAAATGCCCAGAGCGTCGCGCTTAGGTCCTGTTTTGCTGTTGATATTGAAGACGATTGGATCAAGATATTGTCGAGATACGCGTGAATGTGGATTGGCACTTGGCGTAACTTTGCCGCCAGTACCGCTATCAGCTTCGTGAACGTCCTGGGGGCCGACGAGAGGCCGAAGGGGAGCGCTCTGTATTGGAAGTGACTGCCATTGTAGTAGAATCTGAGGTACCTTTGGTATGTTTCGTGAATTGGCATGTGTAAGTAAGCTTCCGTTAAGTCTATAGATGCCAGGAAGTTGTTGCGATGTAGCAGAGAGGTTATACTCTTGAGAGTGTGCATTCTAAACTTCCGATAGAGTATGTATTCGTTGAGGTGTTTTAGGTCCAATATGGCTCTCCATCCTCCCGATGTTTTTGGGATCACAAAGAGGATGGAGTAGAAGTCTTGACCTTGGAATTCTGCCGGAACTGGACAAATGGTCTGTATCCTCAGAAGATGGTTGATCGCCTCGGCCATCAGATTTTGCTGGCTCGGGTTGTTGGAGTTTGGACACTGGCAGAATCTGTTTGGAGGTTCCGATAGGAATTCCAGCGTCAGACTGTGTCTGATCGTCTGCCTCACCCAGATGTCAGATGTACTTTGCTCCCACTGATCCGCGAAATATGTGAGGCGGCCACCAATGGGAGGGTTCTGCTTGAAGTCACTTACTGCGGCGGTAAGGACGGCCCCTTTTGTTAGTTGGGGTTCGGCGGGTGTACTGCTGCGTTTAGTTGCCCTGATAAGGCCGTGCTTGTTGGGGTTGCTGACTATCTTGCCGAAAGGGCTGCTGGCGGTAGTTCTCGGTGAAGTAGTCACCTGAAGACCAAAATGGCTATCTCCTGAAGTAAGGTCTCATGATCAGATGGCTTTGCATTAGCTTTGACCTTCTTCTTGCCCTCCTTGGTTTCTGTGAGAACCGGCTTGAGAGCATCTCCAAACAGCCATTGGCCAGTAAAGGGAGCCGATGCCAGCTTCCACTTTTGTTTCAAGTCAGCCTGCCAGGACTTGAGCCATACCACCCTGCGGCCAACTACCGACAGTCCTATGGATCTTGCCGCGAATTTTGCAGCATGTAGTGTGGCATCAGCTGAATATTCCACAGCTGCGAGGAGCTTATTCAGATCCTGGTGAACTCTTGTGTTCTCTGGTTAAATCCTGCCTTGCAGGTGATGCAGCCAGAGCAGGGTGGCCCTATTAAAAAAGGAGGTCGATGACGCGGCCTTGACCGCCCAAGCAGCCGCCTGGTGGTTCCTGCGTAGTAGTTATTCTAATCTTTTGTCCTCAGCTTTTAATAGGTCGTTGGAATCTGTGACCAACAGGATCGAAGATGCCATATCCATTATTGGTTCGTCTACCTTTGGTGGTTCCAGCGAGGTCGTGATGATCTCAGCTAGGTTATAAAGCAATTTTTCCGAATTCAATGGGGGGCGCCCGGCACCAGGGGTCTCCCACTGGTAATTAAATCGGAGAATAGGGAAGGCGCTGGGATTTCCTCCACTTTGGTGGACTGCGTAATGAACAGCAGCTGTGCTGCATCTCTTTCTGGAGTTGATTGTGGTTCCGATGTAGGAGTGGATTTCTGCTGAAGCTGTGTCACCGCTTTTGCCTTACTCAGGAGTACTTTGAATGCTCTGAAGAGCCCCTGCCATAGTAGGGGCCTCTGGAAGATCCGCCTCATCGGCAGGAAGGACCCTGTCATCCTTGCCTGCATGGGTAGAGGATGCCTCCGAAGATGTGGATGAGCGAGGGCATACGTAATCCTGATCCACCAGGGAAGAGACCGATGGTGGGGCCGTGGATGTGGAAGGGCGGCTGCTTTGGTGCAGAGTCTGGTCTGGTAAATGATTGGATCCGATTGCTGCCGCTATGAAATCCTTCATCTGTGATAGTAGATTTTGTTGCAACACCTCCAATGTTAACTGCCCTTCTGGAGCTGAAGGTGGTGATTGGTTATCAGCAACTTGACTCATTGCGGGAGTCAAGCTGTTATCCCCACCCTGCAGGTCTTCTGGTGAAAGGGCAGGAGCTAAAGGCTGCTGTGGTCCCACTG
>JAEANM010024495.1:0-11142 GCA_017656035.1 Myanophis thanlyinensis
ATAAATAAATAAATAATAGTACTTGCCTGAAACTTGACCAGGAAAATAGAGATTGTATTCCCTTTGAAAGAGACTTATGGCCCAACTCCTCTTAAAAAGTATTTTGTAAGACTTCTTACATTTTCAATGAACTTCCACTGTATTATGACCAGGTTTACATATTGTGCTAAGCCATTGCTCACTCAACCACAGTTAGCTGAATATATCACAAGGGATTGTGTTTACAAAGTATGCAAAAAAATTAATTATAATTTGCAAAATGCAATGGTTGGGTTCATACAATCCAACAAGCCAAAGTGAAACCATTGTCCATCTTGACATGTTTTGTGAACCCAACATTGGCAACCTTTCCTTTAAAATAAATGAAAATCTGTAGACTTGTACACCTATAGATTTTCTAGAAATATGCACATTGAGATTTCTTCCACATATGGATTCAAAAACTTTTGGGATGGAAAATAGCATTGATTGCCTTGGCTGATTTCTTATGTCAGAGAGATGCCTGGGGAAATTATTTCAATTAGTTATCCCCAATGATAATTTCTAGTATAGATCACAGTATCCTTTTGGGACATTTGATTAGCATTTGGAGAAATTGTCAGTAGTGCTTCAGAATTTCGCTAAAAATCTTAAACGGTGCATCAGAGGAATTGTTTGGCCATTGACTTGTCAGTTTTCTCAGGGATGTTCACGTTTCTGAACATTTAGAATAACATTTAGAATTGGAAGGGACCTTGGAGGTCTTCTAGTCCAACCCCCTGTTCAGGTTAGAAACTCTACACCATTTCAGATAAATGGTTATCCAATCTCTTCTTAAAAAGTTCCAGTGTTGGAGCATTCACAACTTCTGGAGGCAAGTTGTTCCATTAATTAATTGTTCTAATTGTCAGGAAATGTATCCATAGTTCTAGGTTGCTTCTCTCCTTGATTAGTTTCCACCCATTGCTTCTTGTCCTGCCCTCAGGTGCTTTGAAGAATAGCTTGACTCCCTCTGCTTTGTGGCAGCTCCTGAGATATTGGAACACAGCTATCATGTCACCCCTAGTCCTTCTTTTCATCAAACTAGACATACCCAGTTCCAGCAACCATTATTTATATGTTTTAGCTTCCAGTCCCCTAATCATCTTTGTTGCTCTTCTCTGCATTCTTTCTCAAATATCAACATCTTTTTTTACATGGGACGACCAAAACTGGATGCAGTATTCCAAGTGCAGCCTTACCAAGGAATTATAAAATAGTATTAACACTTCATATGATCTTGATTCTATCCCTCTGTTTATGAAGCCTAGAACTGTGTTGGCTTTTTTAGCAGTTGTGGCACACTGCTGTGCTGGCTCATATTTAAATGATTGTCCATTAGGACTCCAAGATCCCTCTCACAGTTATTTACTATTCAGCAAGGTACTACATATACTGTATCTGTGCATTTTGTTTTTCTTGCCTAAATGTAGATCCTTATTTTTTCCCCATTGAATTTTATTTTGTTCCATAGCACCCAATCTTCATTTTATTGTCTACACCAGTGTTTTTCAGTCTTAGCAACTTTAAGATGTGCAGACTTAACTCCCAGAATTCTCCCAGGTCCTATTGCTAGATTTTACAACCTGTGATCTGAAAATCCTTTGTGAAAGTAAAAGATCATAGATCTCCCTGCAACATTATCAATGAATTGGAGCCTGCTTTTCAGACTGGCATCAACTGTAATCCTCAAGAAGAAAATATATTTTTATGGTCTGCCACCAAGAGACTTATCCATACTACTGACGAACTACTATTACAATTTGTGTGTGTGTATACACACTGCATATATATCAATAATTAGTTCTTCTGACAGGCAGGAAGGTGAGGAGGTGGCATAGGGAATCAAAGCATTTCAAGTTATTTATTTTAAATTAGTTATTAATCCCTTGATAAAGAATCCTCTTGTTTTCCTAATTTTCTTTGTTCAATTTACTGATTACTTTTTATTTCATCATCTAAATGAATGTAATTAAAATAATTTCTATTCCTCTCTTCCTCCTTCGGGATATTATGATTTTGTGTGTGTGTACATGCATGTGCCTTTGCATCAGTGTTGAGTCTTGGCAACTGCCTGGACAAGGCTCTGCAACTCAGAAGTGTTTTCCCATTGCCTCCTTCCTAGGGCTGAGAAAATGGCTGGCTCAAAGTTACCCATCTGACTTGTGCCTAGGGCAGAACTAAACTCACATCTCTTCTAGCCTGATGCCTTAACCACTCCACCAAACTGGCTCTCCCATCATATCAGTACATATTCAAAATCAGAAACAAGAATAAATAATAAAATACAGGTAGATCCTCAACATACAAACAGAATTGAGCCCAAAATTTTATGTTGCAAAAGATGATCACATGACCTTGGGACATAGCAATGGTCATCAGTATGAACCAATTTCCAAGCATCTGAATGTTGATCACATGATCATGGGGATGCTACAAAAATCGTAACTGTGACAAATGATCATAAGTCACTTTTTTCAGTGCCGTTGTAACTTTGAAAGGTCACTCCATGAACTGTTGTAAGTTGAGAACTGGCTGTATACGGTACACAGAATATCTGGGTAGGTTCACAAGCTTGATTAAAAAGATGTGTTTCAGTCGCTTCCCTAAATACAAGCAGTGAAGGAACTCTGCATCTTTCAGGAGAAGAAATGGCCTTGCTGTGCATTGTAACTGCAAGGTAATCTAAAGACAGCAAGAATGGTACTGATAGAAAATCTTAATTCTCAGAGTGATAAAGATAATGTTTTAGGATATATTAGTTCTGCCCAATCACACATTAAATAGGTTAGGATCATTTCTGTTTAAGATCTTGCTGGATAGAACCAGCTTTCAAATTGTGCCTCCCACCCTCCCTCCAAAAAATAATGGCAGTCAAAGCTATCTGTACAAAAGAGAGACTAACAAATTATATCATCTTCACAAGGTATTTGTCTAATTATAGCATTTACAACTAAGTTTTTGAATTTGAAGTGTAAGCCCTAGTTAGACATGAAAAGAACCAATGAGAGGAAACTACAGACACTTCTAAACCGATGCTATGCACTTTGGGATTGGCTAAGGACCAGGCTAACCTTAGAAATATAATTTGTCACTGGAAGCCGTATTGACCAATTACTGATTTTGCTTAATTTTATTCAAATACCAAGTAAAGCTGATATTTTCCCTTGTGACTCTGCAGATCTTCTGGGCAGAAACTCTTGCCCAGTTCCTGAGCAAAAAAAATCTATTTCCCTACCTCCTGTGGAGGCTTTGTTTCCTGTTCCTGGAGTTCAACTGCTTCAATGTGCGTTGTTTAGACCTCATCTTTCCAATCCCCCAATCCAAAAGCTGCTACTTACAAAATTGCAGACAGGCCGGCATTTCACCTTTGTAAATATGCAAAGGGATTTTTCAATAGAACAAAGGAATGGTGACAACGGGAAGCCTTCCGGGGGGGGGGGGGGGCATTGCATCAGTGATCCTGAGGAATTCACAAGAAGTCATGAGAACTATAAAACAACACAGAAATAAAGGAAGACCAAGAATGGCAAAATCAAGTGGCAGCAAACACACACCTCTTCCTTGAAAGGGGCTACATCCATCCTAGCCAAAGTCCAAGGACTTTTGAGGCCTTTCAGAAATGCTGCAGGACTCCCATCACTGCCCTTGGGATCCACCAAGATCTCAGGTGGGAGGAACCTCATTCCAGAAGGTAGCTGCTATGACAGAGAGGGTACATTTCAGGGGCCCAATAGGTAGCATGGTCAAGGGAAAGAACCCAGAACACACCGACCCTGCCAGATCAAAGCAGTCAAGCAGATAGAGATAGGCAGGCCTTATGCAGTGTAAGACTTTATAGATAGCAACCAGCACCTTGAATTGCATCTGGAAGGAAACTGCCCAGCCCTTGCAATCTGGACCAGTTAAAGCTTCTGGGTGATCTTCAAGGGAAGCTCCACGTAGAATGCATCACAAGTCAAGTTTGAGATGATCAGGACATGAGTGACTCTCCAAAGGGCCTCCTGATCTAGAAAGAGGGGCAACTAGTACATCAGATAAAATTGTACAAAGGTCATCCAGGTCACAGCTACCACCTGCTCATCAAGTAGGAGATAAGAATCCAGGAAGACCTCCAGATTGTGCACTGGTCTTGAATGAGGAACTGCCATTTTACCATTGATAATCTTTCACATCCGTCAGGCCTTTGAGGTGGGCAAGAGAAAGAGTACAAAACATGGAAGAGGCTGGGGAGGACCTTGGGCCAGTCCTGGATTTGGGGGAAGGCTCTGATGGGTGCTCTGTGTCAGAGACAGAGATGAAGCCAGGGCCATCCAACAGTTATCAGCTGCCTCTGGAGTCAGAGATCAATGGGGAAGAAGAACAGCTGGAGCCTGTTTCAGATGCACATATGCTCAGAGCTGTCAGGAGAAGGGAACAACTAAGGAGCAGGGGTCGACTCAGAAGAAAAGGCACAAGTGGACACTGAATGGCCCCTCCCATAGGGAATAAATAGGAGCAAAAGCAGAATGGTGTTTGTAGGAGACAATTAGTTCATTCATTATTGTGAAGATTTATCCAAGTTCATGATGTACAGAAACTCCTTGCCAAGTATTTTGACTGGAAACTCAACCGGGCAACTATCCAAGGACTGATAAGATCTGTTTTTGTAACAAAACCTCAAAAGGTTTACTGCCAGGACTTTTCTGGATGTGAATGAGAGGGATTCACAGTAATCAAATAATTTTTTTTTCAGAACCAAAAGCCTGTTTTGTGCTTCTGTTAAGCCTGGATCAGAACATGAACACTACCTTTATTTAAAAAGTAAAAGAATCTTGCAAGTCTGAAAGTACATTTCTGTTGTCCTTACAGTTTAAAAAAAAACACCCTAGAAGGGGATTCCTTCTGGGATGTTTGCCTTGCCCCTATTACTTCTGTAGGATAAGCTGCCTCATATCTGGCATTGTCTTGTCTGCAGCTTCTCCTCCTGTGTGATATTCTCACAGATCCATCAGGGCAAAAATGCGCAGTGTTCAATCTTTAAGAAAGACCTGGGGATTCACTTCAATAAGTCTTCAATTTCCAAGAGCAATTTTGAAAATTACTTACAGAATACAGGTAGTCATTGACTTGCAACAGTTTACTTAGTGACCATTCAAAGTTATAATAGCTCTGAAAAAGTGACCTATGGATGTTTTTCACACATGACCACTGCAGTATCCACAGTCATGTGATCAAAAATTGGATGCTTAGTAACTGACTCATATTTATGACAATTGCAGTGCCCCAGGGTCATGTGCTCACTTTTTGCGACCTTGTGACAAGCAAAGTCAATGGGGAAGTCAGATTCACTTAACAGCCATGCCACTATCAACTACAGTGATTCACTTAACCACCATGGTACAAAAGGTTGTAAAGTGGAGCAAGATTCATTTAACAAGTGTTTCACTTAGCAACAAAAATTTGGGCTCATTTTGGTCATACATTGAGGACTACCTGTACATTGCCATACCCAAACAATATAGAGTACATCTCCCACTATTGACTAGTATGCTCAACTGAATGAAACAGCATAAAGCCTACCATTTCTTTATTAATGCTCATGGCAGAAGCACCGTGTTGGGGGAGGTGCAAATAACAAAACTCCTTTGGTACGTGTATCATTACATCACATGAACATATGAACATGGCAGAGCTTGAGTCACAAGATTGCTTTTATCAATTTGGTGAAAATTTTAAATCCTGCAGATATTTCCAACTAGGATTTTTTTTTTTAGAGAAAATGGATTGTGATGTTTGCATTCTCCAAAAGATGTTTTTAAAAGCTCAGTATATATGCTTATGTAATGCTGACACTTTTGGTAAAGAAATCCGTCCAAGTCAGAGGCTGATTGGGTTCCAAGAGCATTTTGAATACAGCCTTTGTATAATTTAATACAGCAATACATAATAGTTCTGAAGGCAAGCTGTTTCATTGGTTGATTGTTCTCATTGCCAGAAAATGTCTCCTTGTTTCTAGGTTGAATCTCTCCTTGATCAGTTTCCACCTATTATTCCTTTTCTGCCCTTCAGGTGCTTTGGAAAATAGGTTGACATTCTCCTCTCTGTGGCAACCCCTCAAATATTGGAATACTTCTTCACTAGACTAGCCATGCCCAGTTCTTCATATGTTTTTAGTCTCCAGTTGCTCTTCTCTGCACTTTTTCTAGAGTCTCAACATCTATTTTATAGTGTGATGACCAAAACTGAATGCAATATTCTAGGTGTGGTCTTACTAAAGCTTTACAGAGTGGTATTAGTACCTCACGTGATCTTGATCGAATCCCTCTGTTAATACAGTTTAGGATTGCATTGGCTTTTTTGGCTGCCACTGCACAATTTTGACTCATATTTAATTGGTTGTCCATTAAGACTCGATGATCCCTCTTACAATCCCTCTTATAATTACTGCTATTAAGCCTGGCTTCTCCCAATCTATATGTGTACTTTTGGCTTTTCTTGCCTAAGTGTAAGACTTGACTCTTCTCTACATTGAATTTCATTTTGTTAGTCAGGCCCCAATGTTTTCAGCCTATCATCTAGGGTGTTGCCTATTCCTGGCAGCTTAGTGTCATCTGCAAATTTGATAAGTTCCCCTTCTATTCCCTCATCAAAGACCTTTATGAAGATATTGAAGAGTACTGAGCCTAAGATAGAACCTTGTGGTACCCCACCGCTTACTTTCCTTCATGTTGTAGACCCATTAAGGACTACTCAAGATTCCTTTATTTGGAGCTTTTCTTTCAATGGTGACCTCACTGCATATCATACCATGTATGACTGTGTTATGTGACCAAATTTGAATTTGAGGTCTTAGCCTGAATTTGAGGTCTTAGCCTTCCTTGATACTCCCCAGTACTACCCAGAATGTTGAACATGGGTGCATCCTAGTTGTAATTCTTTTCTCATCCCTGCTTGTACAGATCCTATCTCTACCTATAATTTACCTATATTTGCAAAGCCAGGAATACTGTCATGGGAGCAAAGCCCCTTAGGGACAATCCAGCCACTGAAATAAACGTGCAACATTCTCAGCGGCTGACACCCGTGCTTATTTTTCGGTGTTCTCCAGCTTTGACCGCCCTCTTCCCTGCTTTGTGTCCGGACTGAGTTGTAAACTATTAGGGCGGGGACCTGCGCCTTGGTAATCTCTCGAGGGCTGTCCTCGCCCAGGCGGATGGCGCTAGGCGCCTCAAAACAATGCAACCTCCGGACCCTGGTCCAAAATGCAAAATACGAACGGTAGGCCGGGGCCGGCCAAGCACGTGAGTTTCGCACGTGGCTTCAAGGCAGTCTGAAGAGCCACGGGTCCAAAATCGCAGGAGGCGCGTGGCGGGCGTTGATTTCCATCTCAGGGTGTGCCCAAACTCCGCCGCACCGGTGGGCAGGCGCATACTGGTGCCGCGCCCCGCTGATGCGCGCGTCCTCGTCCGCAGGTGCTCCGCAGCGCGATCAGGTCGTGCGGATGGTGCGCGCCGGGGCTGGTCGAAGGGAGTGCGGCGTTTTCTTTCCGAGCCCGGGCCGGACACGTGTGCGTGGGGAAGCGAGCTCCGGCACGCCGTCATAGGCGCTCCCTATGCGGATCCGCGTTTGCGACGGACGCGTCTCGGGTACTCCCTGCACCCTCCCGCAGGCGATGCTGAGCTGAGAGACGCCTTTCTTGGCCAGGCAGCGGCAGCGGCAGCGGCGCTTTCCTTCCTCATCTTAGCAACAGCGGCAGCCCCCCCCCCCCCCCGCCCGGCCGATCTCGCTCCTCCGAGAGGCAGCAGGTAGCCAGCCGCCGGGCCGGAGTCACCATGGCCAAGAACCGCAAGGAGAGGAACAGCTGGGGTAGGTGATCAAACCCAGCCCCGGGAGTGGGAGGGCGGCTCGGCATCTGGGCTACTACCCTCCGTATTTGGTGGAGGGCCTTGGGAGCTGCTGGGCGCAGGGCAGAGTCGGCCTTCCCCGCCTCGGCCCGTTGCATGTTCCGCCACGCCGGGACCCTGCCTGGGTTAGGCTAGAGGCGGCGAGAAGGGTCTCAGACAGCCCCGCCCCTCATCCCTCGGCCGTGGGCTGGGCGGAGGACATTGCTACTACCTAACGGATTTCGCTCCTGGCTTTATTATTTTGCTCCGTGATTCCCCGCCGTCTTTTCTCCTGCCTTGTGCTTGCCCCTCTCCGCGAGGGGGGGTGGGGGTGGGGGTGATGAAGGAGGGGGGGGGCGCGAAGAGAAGCGGAAGGGAGACAATGGGGCGAACGGTGAGGTGCAGCTCCCGCTCCGTTACTCTGGCCACGACCAGCGTCCGCCGCCCTCCTTCCAAACCGCTAGAACGGGAGGGTGGGGGCGGATAGGGTGGGGTTTGCTCGCTTTGGTTTTGATGGGTCTCTTCCACCATGGGAGGCCCTCTGAGCGGACGTTCAAAAAACTGCTTAGTGGGAAATAATGTCCCATTTAAGGCAGCCTTCCTCAGTGTGGAGAGAAGCAAGCAATTTGGGGATCCTGGGGAAGGTAGTCCCAGCACATCTGGAGGCACCGGTTTGGGAAAGGGGCATCTCTCGCCTTTTTGTTTACAAATGGACGCAAGTATGGCTGTTTAGAGTATGCCAGTTGCCTTGTGGGATTCGGAACCCTTCCTCAGAACAGGCAATAGGAGAGCAAAACCCCACATTTAATTTGGATCGGGGAGCCAGTTTTCCACATCAGGAAGAATTTTTCTTTGCACTGCAGTTTTATAGGTGGTGGGGAGAAAGAAGAGAAGGGATAGTTCAATTTATTGGGAGTGGTAAGGTGTGGCGTGCACACAAGTTAAATAAATGTGAGTGAGAACCTATGCATTTTAGTTAAGTTTATACCCTGCCTCTTTTTGGAAATGCTAAAATGGCTAACAAGATACAGGTAATTTTTAAAAGCTCCTCAGAATGTATTTTTTTTAAACATGTAGGTGATAGCCAATGGATAAAGGATAATTCAAAAGGTAGGGATGAAAGGAGAGAAACATAGACTTTAAAATTGGGATGGAATGTCAGGAAAAATGCACATAAATGGGATGGGCAACAGTAGAATATGTGAAAATATTACCCGTGAATTGAGATTGTAATCACTTCTTAAGTGAGTCAGCATTGTGACATGATAGCAAAAAAGATTAACATAAGTTCCTTTATTAGAATTTCCCAGTCATACCAAGTCAAAGTTTATTTTTTAATAGATCCAGATCTTTATCTGGTGAATTGTGGCTGGTTCTGACACCCAATTTTACAGGTTAATAAAAATTCCTAATGAATTTTTATGGGGAAATGTAAAAGGAGCTGACAATGGCCAGAGATATGAAAGACTCAAGCACTCCTCACCCAATTATGATTGTTTTTATAATAGTTTTATTGATTTTTGTACACTGTCCAGAGTTGCTTCTTGTGAGATGGGTGGCCAAATAAAGGTGATTAATAAGTAAAATAAATGAAGACACGATCATTCTCTTCAAATATGTGGAAGGCTACCCAGAAAGCAGAAACCTTTAGATTTAAGTTACAGGTATATATATTTCTGTTGCACACTAAAGCTGTGTTTGCAATAAATCACACAGTACCAACTGTTCTATTGTTTTGTGCAAATCCAATCCATATGTTCATTTGAGGGTTCCGTGCATTGTAGAAATCTGAAAATTCTGTTATCTAATAAATCGTGGGCTAACCTCATGTGAATCCAGCCTAAAAGAAATATGTTTCTCTTTAACTTGTTATAAAGTTGACTGTCGAAGTCTTCCAGTGGTATACAATAAAATGATAAAACCAAAATTAATACCAGAGATACAAAATGAGCAACAATTTTAACATATGTTTGTATCATTTGGCTTAGCAGAAGAAAAAGCCACTGGCCTCACTCTGGGAAACAAAAAACAGTTCTGGATCCCTTCCAGGTGTTATCTTAAATGATGTACCTGCTATTTCTGGGACAGCAAAGCCCCTGTCTCTGGCATAGTGATCCCTCAGACATTAGAATTCTGTTTGGGTTAAGGCATCAGGTGAAAAACCAGGAGTTCTACTCCCACTTTAGGCATGAAAGCTGGCTGGGTGACTTTGGGCCTGTCACTCTCTCTCAGCCAATGGGGAAAACAGAAGGAGAAAGGAATATTAGGTATGTTCATCACCTTGAATTGTTTTTACGAAATGATAAAGGCAGGATATAACAATGCATGCATGCGTACATACAAAACAGGGTTAATCCAGTGTGTCATTTCAGGCATTGTGGGCTTTCTCATTAATCTAAATTAGATTTTGGTATCATTGATAGCTCTCAGCCTTGATTTTTTTTGGTGATATCTCCCAGGGAATTTCATATGGAAAAGCACTGGAGAAAAATAAAGTCATAAGAGATTCCATATATTTGTCTCTATTTCAAGGAGCATCTGTCTTCAAGCAACATAAGATGAAATCGACTAGAAATACAGGATTACAATCACACCTATTCTCTGAATCGTTGTGAACCTTCACTACTAAAAGGTCAAGAAAAGCAAACCTGTCTCAGGTCCTCTTTTAGGCTGACCAAAACAGGTTTAACCCAATCTGAAGACAGTTTGAAAATAATCAAGATAATCGGCCTCTCAGCTGCTTTCTCTAAATGAGAAGCCTCTCTCAACTGAAAGTTAGAGACAAGCCTATAATTTCACCTCTCAGAGGGGAATTCAGCAATTATCTCCTTTAAGAAAGGAGGCATCTTGTGGTTTTAATATTAACAAAAGCAGATCTGATAATCCCGTAATTTAAAGATACAAGCAAGTTGGAAAGAATAGAGATTGTTGGGTAAATGCTATTCAACCGCAGAACCATTTACTTCCATTGGTTCCCTCTTGCTAAAAATCTTGAGGGAGAGGTTGGGAGGATCATCTGCTGGAAATATTCTGATTTTAGATTTCCTACTTGTAGTGATATTTTTCTTTACAGCCATAAATTAGTTAGATATAATGTACACAAATGCAGCAAAAACAGCCTTGAAAATTAAAACTAATTGTAGAATAAAAAATAAAATAGCACCACTAATACTGTATCAGTGGTGTGAGCAACACAATTTAAACACCAGTGACATAGGTACTGCCGAAATTGTACTGTAATTATTAGAAGTAATTATTA
>JAEANM010024496.1:0-11142 GCA_017656035.1 Myanophis thanlyinensis
GAGAGAGAGAGAGAGAGAGAAGCAATATGCCCAGGGAAACAGAACAGGGCAGGGAGGGAGATGAAACAAGAGCCCAGCATCTATTTTCCAGCAAGGCATTTCACTGCTTTCCACAGCAAGATATATGGACGGCCAGGAGAATAACCATGGGGATATATCAGAGAGCGCACTCTCATTCAACAACCAATTATGAATTCATAGGCCCTCTCTTTTCTAAAAGCAGCACTGCAAGTGATCTTAAGGGACAAACGGGGTGAGATGCCATTAGCAGTTGGGAAAGGTAAATAGCAAGCTTCAAAGAAATGCCTCCCAAATCAGGGTTCCAGCCTTTTGCACACAGATACTCTCGCCTCAGTGGAGTCCCGATCCAAATCAAGGGAGCCCGGCCCGCTCTGTGAATTGGAACACTAAGAGGAGAGCAGAACGGAAGCCAGAGATTAAAAAAGCTAGCTTGTGAGAGAAGTCTTCTTGGAAGCTAGCTTTCTGCCCTGTAAGCCTAGCCCCTACTGAATGTCAGAAATGGGTCAATGTTTGTGCAAATTGCAAGTACTTAAAAGGCAATTCTTAGATCAGCCCTAGTGTACTGGAGGATTATGGAAGTTGAAGTCCAAACCATTTAGAGGTCACTAGATTATCTAATATCTGAGTCACTTTGTTTGCAGAATATGTGCAGTCATACTGAACGTAATCAAGGTTTGCTTAATTCACTTTTGTGGTTGTACACAGTGAATTGTAAAATAACCGTATGAATAAGTACTATAGGTGTGGCACACAACCACTATCATTACTAGGCTTCCTATAAAGCCATTACTCCAGCTACTCAAATACATTGGAAGCAGGGAGGGGGGAATCAAAAGCTAAGCTCAAAATCATGTCAATTTATTCTCAAGGGGAGCCATGCTTCCACCAAATTTGTTGTCTGAGATCTAGGAAATGAAAGCAAAATTAAACTGAAAACCAGGCTAATCTTTTTGGTTTTTTTTTTTTTTTTAAGTGGGTTGAACTAAATAGCAGTAGGGAAGGAAAAATAATAACAAGGAGAAGGGAAGGGGAATATGCAATTCATATCCAGTTTCTGAGTGCAATTTTATAATACAAAACATACTTGATTGTAGTCTTTGGTACCAGTCAGAAAGCGCTTCAAAGATACAAAAAATAGACCCTGGGAAATTTGTCTATATTTAATTTTGTCCAGATGTCCAGGCACTTTTGAAGAGTAGGGGAATAGCAAGCATGACTGAGACCTGCTGTTTCAGGACTATAGACCCCCATTAGCAGATGGAAGCCATGCTGTGTGCTGGCAGGAATGCCAATTAGATGAGGAAGGCTAGGGAACCAATAGCTAGTTTCTCCCTTCTCACTGGGGACTATATGCAGAGCTGATGCCTGAGCCAGTGCCATGAGGCTCCTGCTCAGGGTCTACCTTCTCTTTGATGGGGCAATGTTGGTCCTCGGTGCTACTTTTATTGTCCCCTCTGATCCTATTGAAGAGGGGGAAGCATCCTGTGCTTGCCTCAAGCTCTCCAATTTGGCACTGGAACAGACTGGATCCAGAGGACGAGGAGGACTAACCAAACTGTTAGTAGCAAAGCAGAGGTGGTTTTCTCCAGAGGTGGTTCACAGAGGTCATTCCACAGGAGTGTTACGGGCATAGTTTATCATTTTCAGAGGAGGAAGATGAACCAGATGAGATAGATACCGTCTCAGTTTCATGCTGGAAAATCAGAGGTGGGCATCAATAGTGGGGTAGAGTCAATGGAGCACTGTGTTTTCTGGTTCTCCTTGTGGCAACTATGGAATTCCTATTGATCAAATAGCTGTGACTCTGGTTTCAGTCTCCAAAATTAAGACAGGGAGTCCTGGCTATTTGACCAACAGAAATACCACAGTTGCTACATGGAAAACCAGGAAACACAGTGCTCCATTGACTGGGAAAGACCCTTAGGCAGGAATGCTCTTTTTTGGGGGTAAACTATTGTTCCTATGTAGTCTGGCTTTCATTATGAGAGCTGAATTTGATATGCAAGCTGGGAGCTCTTCATTTAAGTCCGACCGAGTACACCCTGCATGGCACAGAAACATTGCCTGCCGCTGATTACCTTGTGAATTTTGTGCACTCTGTGCCTTGTTCCTGAGCTGTGGGGTGCTCTGTGGGGAAACCTTGATTCCTCATCTGGACCTGACAAGTTCTTTTGACCTTACCTGCTGAAACCGAGCTGTTGGCACAATTTCAAGGGGGCCTTTCCTTTGCATTTTCACTTCAAGGGTGAGCGCTTCTGTGATTTGCAGTCTTTCTTAATGTTTGTCAAACCTGCAGACCAGGGTCAAAGGTCTCGAAAACCTACTCATAATATTCTTCATATTGTGGGGAGGTGCAAATTTCTTTCCTTTTCTTTAGCTGTAACGATAGCATTACTTTGAGGTCTGTTTTATCATATAAGTGCTCTTTTTTATGTGGATTGTCTTCCCAAAGAAGAAATGGACAAAACAGTTCACTCTAAGTAGCATTCACTTGGGGATTCCTGCTTTTGTGATTTTGAGTTGTTAACTGCACAATCAGATCTGATGTAGAAAAGCTGTAGTAATGTCTCTCCTTGCAAGGTCCTGTGCAGCAGCTTTTTGGTAGAAAAGAGACTCCTTCATTGGTTCTGGCTCTACCAAAGTGGCATTGGCTTAGCTGGAACTGAACCAGAAGTGTTTTCAACTGCAGCTGAAACAAATCCCAATTACAATAAAGCTCAGTGATTTCTCTAAAGAGAAGGTCATTATTGAGAGGTAGGGAATATCCCATTTTACAAATGACTTTGCTATCCCCAAACAAGAGAAATTCACAATACCCCTTCTTTCACTTTTTCTCTCTCACTTTCTGCCACAGAAAAAAGATTATGAGAAATACCCAGTCTTGTTAAATGGATAAACGTTCAATTTATTCTTGGCCAATGTGACCATAGAAAATTGTAATTCAGTACTTTTAGAGAGCATTAAGTTCACCATTTGCTGTGGGGCGGGGCTTTGTAATCCACTCAGGCAGGCAACATGACTGCTAAGACCTTCATATAAATTTTATTTTTGGTTATTTGATGGAGAGGCACTTGTTTTGCTACTTCAAGAATCAGATTTCGAAATGGTGTTCTTGACTTTTCACCTGTTGGGTGATTCGTTTTTTCAGCTGAGAGAAGAAAGAAAATGCTGTGTAAGTGAATGTTTCTTCTATTCTGAAAACACAACTTGCTTGTTCAAATTGGTGTGGCGTCCTTGTTCCATGAAGATAATACATTACTTAAAATGGTCCATAAAGCTGCTCTCTTTCACTTGAATCTGTCATTTGCTGTAGTGTAATCTTCCCAACCCAGAGTCCTCCAGATGTGCTAGGACTAGAACACTTAAAATTCCTCGGCATCACAGCCAAGAGTCATGAGTGCTAGAAATAGAAGGAATTGTATCTCCAATACATCTGGAAAGTATGTAGTAATCAAACTTCACTGATACAACCAACACCCTCCAAACCATGGTTGTCCAACCTTTGGGCTTGCCTGGGCTGCATTGAGTGAAGAGGAATTGTCTTGGGCTACATATAAAATATACAATGTAGTCAATTTATATAAATAACAAACCTTTATTTTTTTGGGGGTGGGGGGTCTTATGGGGCTGCATTACTAGTTGTCCAGAACTGCATGCAGCCCATGGGCCACCGGTTAAACACACCTGCTCTAAAACCTTTTCCTTATCTACAGAATGTGCATTTTCCACAGCACTAAACTCAGATTCAGATGTCTATACAGATATACATTAATAGTGTTTTCTGTACATTGCTAGAATGAACTCGGTTTCCAATTAATTCCTGGCAGGAGCAAATCTTAATGCTTAAATCCCGTTTAATTTTCTAAATTGAAACTTTGATTCACAGAGGTAATACAAACTTCTTCTTCTTGTTTTTTGTGCTTCTAGCTTATCGGTTCAAATCCGGTTATGGTGATAAAATTGCTTAATCAATACAAGTTTGTAAATGAAATGGCACTATTGGCACTGTAGCATTTTTGCAATTTGGGAGGTTTCCTTGTAAGCTGATCATCTGCATCCTTATTCCGAAGTGCATTCTGCCAAATTCAGGTCAGCTTTCACAAGGGCACAGAACTGTAGCCTTAAAGTACAGGACAACCAGCCCTCTTCTGGGTGATCCTGAATCATTCCTGAGAAATGATGCTTGTGGCTTTTAATGCCGCCCATGCCCACCTTAATGCAAGTCCTTGGCAGGGCCAATGCAAGCTACTTACATTGATCCTTGCAGGGCAAGGAAAGGAAAATATAGCTTTATGGCTAGAACACTGGGCTCTGTTTAATTTCTTGCCATGCCAGGCCTTGCTTAAGAAAGCTTTCCACGATGGCACTTTGCCATCTAAAACCCAAAGATCTTTGGTATGCAGCTCTTGATTGATCCAGGAAATTTAGTGAGCCTTTAATACCCTCCTCCACAAAATGCTCAGAAATAACTCACTCCAGCGATGGTGACCTTGCAAATTCATTACCACATCCCTTCAAAGGGCTGAGTTAAGGTTGTGAATGCATAAGATGGCATGCAACTCCTGGCTGATTCCAGTTGCCCTTGTGGGGTAGAGGACGCTCGTCCATAGCCCTCCTCTCCCTTTGGAGCCAAAAAATTGGCTCTGGAGTTGGGAATCTGCATTTTATTATATTCATGCATATTAATTTAGAAACATTAGGAATTATCAGTAGTCTCAACGCCTTTGCTTATTAACATATTGCTTAGGGACATTGCCCCAGTCTTCAGAGGAAGAGAGACTAGTAGTTCACAAATTGTTAATGCTTTTTAGTGGACCACAGAGCAAACACCACCTTATACCCTGCACTTTTTTCCCTCCTTTTTTTTCTAGCATCCAAACGCAAACACAATGGTAAGAAATGATCACTGTCCTATAAGCCGTTCTATATTCAGTGTTTCCCTTTGAAGTGTTTGAAGCTGGTCTCTTTTACAGAAGGGGCACAGGCACTAGGCAGTCAGTCAGATCATGTGTACATTGCATATCTCCAAGATTACACTGAATACCAAGATAATACAGCTTGTTCTTTGAGTAAGTTATTTGATGTTAGTAAATCTGACTGATTGCTTCTTTGGCACTGTTTGAACTCTTGTAGTAGCCACAATGCTGGATCAGAACACTTTTGCTCTGTGCCTCTGGCTTTCTCCAGGCTTGCACAGGCTTCCAATATGGTTTTAAAGATTGTACTACTAAAGGTTTCCATTAAAAGAAATCTGAGTTTTTAAAGAAGCTGATGTCCATATCAGATACATTTTGTCTTTGTGCATTAGAATTAAGGATGCCTTGAATTCATGGATTGGAGGCCTCAGCATGGTTCAGTTGAGAAGAAAGAAGTGCTGTATGAATGGCTGTAATGTTGAAAAGTCTGTACAAATACATGAATAAGAAGACCTTCAAGATATGGGCTTAACTCTCTGTATAGAAGTCCTGGTTGGGAGGGAATACAAATTATTTCAGGAGAAGAGGTAGATTTACTGTACAGACACAGCACCAGGCAATCCCTTCATATCTCATATCTCATCATATCCCATCTATCAAAGGGAGACTTCACCAGAAATTAAATATAATCCAGGGTTAGTTGCAAGGATTTTGTAAAGCTGATGTGGGATGATGCAAATGAGGCACTTAGAAAAATGCACCCTCCTTTGTATACCAAAGAGTCAACTTTTCCTGGCCCAAGCACATACAGTATATGGTATACAGAGGATGTAAGCTATATTTTCTTATACATCTCAAACATGCATATTAATATGAAATGAATGAGGAAACATGACCTTCAAGGAATGTAGGAGTGGGAAATTACCTGGAAAGACAGATATCAGAAATTCACACATAGAGGAACTATTGAAGTTTATCAATATCTCTCCTACCTCTACATCCCTGGAACAAAGATACCAGGATGAGATACATAAGGAGATGGAAAGTAAACAGTCAGGAATGGACTTGCATAGATATTCTATATGGGGAAAAAATGGGATAGAGAGGTATTGGGCTCCCTTGTGCCTTATGCTGTTCTAAAACCACATTTGGGCCACACTGAATGTCTAAGGAGACATTTCCTGACAGTGAGAACAATAAACAAATGGGATGGCTTGTTGTGGATGCTCCATCATTGGAGGCTTTTAAAAATAGATTGGACAGTCATTTGTCTGAAATGATATAGGTTTCCTGCTTGACCAGGAAGTTGGACTAGAAGACATCCAAATTCCCTTCCAAGTTTGTTATTCAGTTATTCTGAATTACCATCTCAGCAGTTCTAATCTATGTGTGATTTGCCTTACTGCTGATTTGCTACTCACTTAACAGAGAATTAAAAGCTTACAGCCAAAACAAATGGAGGAAAAGAAAATGGATGGCTACGGTTACAGGGGAGAGCAAATTCCCAATAACTTTTGCATAGACCATTGTTGACTTAGATTGGTCTTGCCCAACCAAACATTGCCTGCCTGACATTCTCAGCCCATGCCACTCTCAGTCCAGCTGTGCCAGGCTGGGGAAGATGGACAGATTCCTAAGAAAACACTTTTGTTGTTGTTTTGGAAATGCTGAGCTTTTCCAATTTATGCAGCAGCTGATCACACAAACAGATGCTATAGGAGAGGCAGAAAGGGTGAAGATTAATTAGGATATACCCAGGTTTCAAATCCACAACCTTAATGTCTCTAGGAACATGAAACCCTGTGTGCACAAGTTGGGAGTGTTTGTGTGCATTGAAGGGAAAGGGGTGGGCTGGAAGCCCTGGGATGTGTGTAATTTGTAAAGATCCGTGCTGTGAGGTAGGTGTGTGCCTGTATATCTTCTGGAGCTTTCATTCTCACATCCCAATATCTCTTTCTCCCTGCTGCTCTGAAATAGCATCTGGGATAAGGGGTCATGAATATTTCACAAGGATAATTACCTGACCTGGAAAGACTCAGCCTGCTGGAGTCTTGCTGGCAGATTTAATGGCACTTTCCTCCCAATTCACGGCTCAGCATGGCCCTTACTGCAGCCTTGGCCTTAGTGTGCAACCCCCTGCCAATTAACCCTAACTTCAGTTGACCCACTCACTCCCAGCCTAACCCTCTCCCCAACATTGTGGAGTAATTCTGCAGATCATCCTGCCTACACCTCCATCCCACAACCCCAGTTCTCCTCCCTCTTCCCATTTCTGAAATCCCAGTAATAATCTGCTCTCTGCTTAACTCTTGCCCCCCAAGCAAGAAGCATACATGTAGATCTGTCCACAAGCGTGCACAGAGACACCCTCACCTGTATGCTCACATTTAACTCTGACTACTAGCAGACAAAGGCTAAAAATATCTCTCTCTTCCAGCTCTCCTCTCTCTCCCTTATGTGAAGTTAAATTAAGAAAGCCGTCCTTAGACTAGGAGGATACATGCTATTCCTGCCATTTCAGCCCAAGGGCCAACAACTCTGTACTTTTCCACACGCTGAGAAAGACCCTCTCTAGCCCTACTGCTCTGCCACAATTTGCAGCCTTCAGAAGATTATTAAGCATTTATGGTGCCAGCCATAAAACCCACAGTTCCCTCTAGATCAGTGTTTCCCAACCTCAACAAATTTAAGAAGCTTGGACTTCAACTCCCAGAATTCCCATTGCTGGGGAATTCTGGGAATTGAAGTCCAAGTCTCTTAAATTTGTTGAGATTGGGAAACACTGATCTAGATACATAGGTCAGGGTTCTATTTATTTTAGAAGCACTGGATCTCCCGTGTTGCTGTAAAACAGACTAAGCTGAGACATATTTTGAAAACTCAAAACAAATCTAACAGCAGATAGGAGTGTTGGATTTAGCCTGTCTCTTCCTGTTGGCAAACACAGGGAAGGAAAGAAGTAGAAAAAAATTTTTTTTTAATATATTGTGTTGCCAAAAAGTAAAGGTTTTGGCAAATAAACGAAAGAAACCAAGCAAAACAAATCTTAAAACAAAAGAAAAACTATGAAAAGTGTCAACACAGAACATTTTCAAAGTAACAAGTCACTTAAAGGACAATTTCTGTTTCATTTGAATTATTGGTTAACAGACTTTCTTCTTTAGAATGAGAACAATATACCTGTGTATTTTTTAATATGTGGTACCCAGGAAGAATTCTGCATAATCAGAAAATGAGAGGTTGGGGCAAAAAAAAAATTACAGTGGCACTTTGGTACTGATTGTTAATTGATTCTGGGAGGTGCTATGAGTTCCCAAAATGATGAGTACCAAACAAAATTTTCCCATAGGAACAATGTAGTGAGTCAGAAGGCAGCCATCACTGATAGGTTCTAGTTTGTGCGTTGAGTACCAAACAAACAATGAATATCAGGACAAATTTTTTGCTTCAAAATGCTTTGAGTACCAAATTCAAAGCAGTGGAGTACCAAGGTACCACTGTATTTTGAACATCATTTTATGATCAGTCCTACACCAACAAGGCTCTGCATTGGTCCTGGAGAATGTTCTCTTCTATGATAGAAAGAATAACTGAATGGACCTGAAAAATGAACACTAGTGCTACTTACAACTTTGATTTTTTTCCTAACACTCATAGGAATCCTTGCAATGGCTTTTCATCTTACTCAGATGGAATATTTCCACCTGACACCATAATGAGCGGGATGGCTTTGAAGGTGTTATTTTTGAGACTCTGAGTGGAGGTCTTCCATGTTTCTTCTTCTGACTTGATCTCACTAGGCTCTTCTTTTCCAACTAGATCTAACATTTTGCAACACACTTCTAGGATAATGCTATTTTCTCCCATGGCTGCTGTGGGCCTGGCCAAGTGATGTCTGTGTTCCTAGCACACCCAGCAACTTCCTCCCCAGAGGGCAAATTAAGGGTGACCAAAGCTTTAACATTAAGGCATTTTAATTGTTGCATTCTGTACTCTGTAAACCACTCAAATATTTGTGTTTAAAGGCAGCATAATCAGGCTACTCAGTCAGTAGTTTGATCTGATCAGAGGGGGAATAACAATTTCAACCTAAGTCTGTAACAACAGCTAAGCTAACCTGTTTGCTGACCAACTTCTACTACAGTTGGAATCAGCCCAACTCCAGAAATTTCCAGAATCTCTTCAGTTGAGAGCATTATTTTTAGGCCTACCATTTGACAAAGTAAACACATAACTGCAGGAACCATTTACATTATAGAAGTGTACATCAGGAAGTCAGGCTCATACAGGTTCCTTCTAGACTCTGTGTATCCTTTGGCAAAGATCGATTACAGTCTTGATCTTAGGAAGAATAGTTGCACTGATGTGTGTTTTGAATAAGTGGAAACTTATTTCAGATAACAGATAACTTCAGTGATCTTTTTCAGCAGACCAAGGGCATTGGACTGGGTGGGACGGTATTTCAACTGGTACCAGTACAAGGATGGGTAGTAGGGAAAATGTGGATAGGAAAGAAGCTTCCCTTTCAAGCTACTTTCTGGGTTATTACATGGAATGTTTAAGAAGCTTAGTTCACAATGCACTGAATTGTTGTGTATTACATTGTTCATTTGGTTGAGTGACTAAATTGTTTCAGCCATATCAAAATAGTTTAATATTTTTCTAACTGTCCATTGTGGTAAAAGGGGAGACATGGAGGCACCAGAGGAAAATCACACCCATCAAAATTAAGACCATTCTTTTTATGAATAAAGATCAATTCACATGAATTTATCATATGATTGCAACCTTTCTCTAAAGATTTAATTACAGAAGTGAAGGGACTGCAAAAATAATTAAATCCAGCCTTCCACAACCTGGTGCCCTCTTATACTAGATCAGACTTCCAGTCAAACCAAGTAGATGTAACCAATGATCATTGGTGGCTGAAGGTGTTGGGAGTTTTAGTTCAAGTTGTCGGACATCACTGAATTGGGGAAGGCAGATTTGAACTAACTGCTTGTCAGTGCAGAAAACCCATTGTTAAGAATATTTGATATAGATTACTGAGAAACTGAATGGTTCCCTATCTACTCAAGAGTCATCCAACAATTTCCGGTTTCAATAGCCAGTGGCGCAAACTTCCATCATCACACCCCGATCAATTAAGATGACCAACATTACAATTAAGTGTGTAAATTGCTCCCCTGATGTTCCTTCAAATAATTAAAAAAACACCAGATAATAAGAAGTCAAGAGTGATCAGAGCCCCAAATTTGGATTTTTTTTTCTTTAGTTCTAGAAGAGGACATGGTATCCTTTAGTTGAGGGGGTCCTATCCTATGAGACAGAGCAGGCACTTATATGCGTGAAAGGATATTGTTAAAAGAATGGAGGCTCTGAAAAAAAGAGGTCCTCGTCCATAGTTCCTTCTCATGCACAGAAGAGATCCTTGCCCTGTAGAGGATATGGAGACTACAAAAGGCTCCTTACACACTCAAGAAGCCGTAGGATTTAAGGAACATCTCTAACAGGAGAGTTTTGCAACACTCTGGAAATTAAAAAAAAATGGATTGCCTTTCCATATGTTCATGAAATATAACAGGTGCCACATAGAAAGTGGCTTCAAGTCTCACGATTGGCCAGAAAGCAGCAGCAGCAGCAGTAACAGACCTAGTCAGTCTTCCTTTACCCCTGGGTTAGGGTGAAGGTGAATCACTTTGGCCTCAGCTAAGTGCTGGGTAGGGATCCAGCCTCCCCACAGTCTTAAAGTTCCCAGACTCTGTTAGCAATCAGTAGAGTAACCACCCTCCATTGTCAAAACTATGAAAGTTCCAACAGAAGGAATAGACAGGAAAGGAGAAATAACCGGAAGCCGATCCTGATTGCTCCAGAGTCCAGAGAAGAACAAGAAGTTCCTAGGCATCCCTTTTTCAGTTGCCTTCCTTCTCCATTACCATAACTCCCCCAGTAGTTATCTTCAGTGGGTGGATCATACTTGGGACTCTGGATGTCATTGGCTGGGACATCCCTATAGAAGGAGGAAGGGTCAGCAGGAGGGGATCCTCCAAGGCCATAGAGATGATTAGATGAGCCATTGGGGTGTGGGTGAGGATGAGGGTGTGGATGGGGGTGAGGGTGAGGGTGGGGGTTAGTGTGTGTTTTTTTCTGGTAGATGGTATGTCCTAGGGAGCCATTGGATTTTTTGTAAATTAGGACGTCCAGG
>JAEANM010024497.1:0-11142 GCA_017656035.1 Myanophis thanlyinensis
ACACATTTCAAACGTTTGCTGTGAAATAACGGGCAATGATACGAACCTCCCACTAGCACGACTAGATGCAGACTGAGTGGCGGACACACAGACCAAAGATGGCCGCGCTAGCTCTGCCCCTTTTTGCTACAGATGAAAATGTAATCTATTTTGTGGATAGCCCTCGTACATTATGCAAATGCAAACTACTGGATTATCTGACATTTCTGTGCAAGCATGAAAGTTCAGGTTCTGCATTATGTTCCAGTATCACACAGTTCATCATTATTTCATCAATGTGGTTTATAGGATATCTATGGCCCCCATTCCCCTCATTCTTTGAGGGGGGGGGGAAGGAAAGCTATCATCAATTTCTTTTCTATCATATTGCATAGATTTAGTGTAAATCCAGAAGAACTCTTAAATCTATCATTGGCAACAAATGGACTTTAATAATTATCAACCAGGCCATGTGCCTCCAAATTAGGTAGGGTTTGGTCACCATTTCCTAAATTCACCCACATTCAAACTGCACATAAGCAAGGATTGTATGTTATTACTAATTCATACAAGGGGCAATCCTGATTGGAGAAAACTTTTATCAAGTTTTGCATCGTTTATATTATTATAACGTGTACAATCCATCATTCTCTGCTATTTCAAACTTCATTGTGAATTGTACAGTCATGGAAATCATTCAATTCCTTGGAATGCATTTATCAGTTATGCTTATTCAGGTTGTACATTACATTGACTTTCAAAATAGATTTTTTTTTTTGTGAACGGCTGTATTTATTTCAACCTTAAGCTCCTAGTTATTAATGTTCTGCAAGCTAACATAGTTAGCATTAGTTAATGCTAATAGTTAACTGTCCATTATATGTGAAAAGTTACAATTATTGCAAAGAATCATCACTACAATCACCACATAGTAAATTTATTATAGCAATGTCTTTTCACAAATCCAGGGACCTATTCTGCAATATATCTCCTGACTCCAAAAATACCTGATCTATTCAAATGTGGATCAGGCTTTCCAAACTTTAGAAGTCTTATTGCCAAAAAAGGAATATGATTATTAAAATGAGAATAAGGCACACATGGGTTTTCCATGTGTGTGTGTGTGTGTGTTTGGGTGTTCATTTAGGACAGAAAGTTATATTGCTTAAAAACTTTGGAAATTATGTAGCTCTTTATTTCTTAGAAGTGCTTTTTTATCATGTATTTACTTAAATGGGGCTCAGTGAAGCTCTGCTGCAAAAATCCAGATGTTTAGTGGATGGCAGGAAAGAAGGGTACCTATATTTCTGGCACCTAATGGCTGTGTGGATTTTCACAGTCTAAATGAGGAGCATCCTAAAAATGGAAAGATAATTTTAGATTTGCTGAGAAGACAGATGTAGCATCAGAGGAGATTTTTCTATAAAAGCTGACTTCTGGGAGGATTGTCTTAACTTCAGGATTGTTTTCATTTTGAATAAGTTACAAGCACACCATGTACCCATCTGCAGCATTGAGATGTCCTACAGCTTCAAGCTGTTTTCATAAAAATCCGGATCGCTCTATAGAGAAATGCTTTATTTTTATTTGCTAATTGAAAGGCTTATGTTTTAAGAATCATCTCTTAGGTGATAATGCAGCTGACTAGGCCCATGGCCTAGTTTTGTTACGCTTTATGGTACATTGGGTCCAAGGTAATTGTAACTGCCTTGGTTACAGTTGCTGTGGAAAAGAATCTTTACAATGACTAAAACTGACGAGAGCAGGGGTTTCCAACCTTGGCAACTTTACGACTTGTGGACTTCAACTCCCAGAATTCCTCAGCCAGTGCATGCTGGCTGAGGAATTCTGGGAATTGAAGTCTACAAGTTGTAAAGTTATCAAGGTTGGAGACCCCTGGACTAGAGCACTCAGCAGGTATGGATTAGAAATGAAGAAATCTCTAGCCAATATTTCTTAAAAAGAACATAGTAGACAATCGCTAAGTAAACAATAGGCATATAGTAGTAAAGAATAGTTGAGAAATTAGTAGCTAAAACTCTGTCCCTCACAAATTGTCATATTGATTAATCTCTGAACTTTTCTTTTAGAGATAAAAAAATTAATATGATGGCAGGAAGTGGGAAGCCTTCTAACATTCTTTAAGACAACTAGTAGGCTAATATATAATTATCATATTCAGATAGTCCTGAAGTTACAATGCTTCACTTAGTGACTGTTCAAAGTTATAACAGCCCTGAAAAATGTGATTTATGACCATTTTTCACAGTTAACAACCTTTGCAGCATCCCCATGATCATTTAGATGCTTGGCAACCAGTTCATACTTGTGACAGTTGCTTGTCCCAAAGTCATGTGATCACCTTTTTCAAACTTCTGATAAGTAAAAGTCAACAGGGAAGCCAAATTCACTTAACAACAGGTTACTAACAAAAACCAGAAAGTCCAGTTGCCTCTTTTAAAAAAGCACCTTTGGGATAACCACGACCTGGATGACTGAGAATCTCCATAGACAACCAGGTTACTAACTTATCAACTACAATGATTCATTTAATAACTGTGGCAGGAAAGGTAATAAAATAGGGGGAAACTCACTTAGCAATTGTCTCACTTGACAACAGAAATTTTCAATTGTAGTTGTATGGCAAGGACTACCAGTAACAGACCCTGGATGGTAGTCCTGCCAACATAAAAAAATGAATTTATTAACTGAGTTATAGGTGGATGGATAATTTGTGTTGTGCAATCACAAATATGGAATAGGCTTGTGTGGAACTTAAAGGACTGAAGCTCAAAGCAGAATGGGACAATAAGATGCCAGTGAGAGAGAAGAACTAGCCAGAATGAAAATTTTTGGCTAGAAAGTTAGTGATAGTGAAAAAGTTCCAAAAAGAGAGCAGTCTATCTGTCAAGACCTTAAAAACCTAAGGTCAAACAAGGTGAAGTGTCAAAGTTTTTAAAAAACAAAAACAAAATTGGAGCAAAGAATAAGATAAATGATATTGGGAAAGTGTACAGCATCCACCCTTTTTTCTTTAAGAAATGCAACTGATTTAATATTAATTCAAGATTAGCATATTTATTTGATCTAAATGGTGGAAAAAAGTGCAGCTTGTATTTGTTCCAATTCCAGACAGGAAAACCTATATTTAAAAAATTATATACTATATGTTTTGTGTTTGTGCATTATAAATTCCAACAATCACTGTATATGTTTTTTAAAAAATGTGTAATGGTAACCAGGAGATAAATAACTAGGAAGCAGAAGTTAAATTTTAAATTCAGTTTTTTCCAATGGACCTTCAAAATTGTTTTTGGGATTTTTAAAAAGACAGCATGTACTGCATTTTAATTCCTTTGCTAGTTGTCTTATTCATCTTTTTTTCCAAATGGCAAATTTCTAATAAATCAGGATTAATATTCCTACAATTATTCCATTATACTGGAATAGGTTAAGAAGCTAATTGGTTAAATCTCTAAAACGTTTGCTATATGGAGATGCAAAGCCTAACAGCATGGAGACAGGTGTATCTTTGCTTTGACTTATTCAAAACTGTCATTATGAACTTTTATAAGTTTTATTATTAGCTACGTGTGAATTATTCAGAATCCTAATGGAAGTTAGAATTCAGTTTTGTCTTGAAATTAGCTTTTCAGAAAAAAAAAACACCCTTATATAACTGAGAATTAGAGTTTAACTGGAAACTCAGTGAGTGATCATTACAAAATCTCTATCCCTCAGCTTTATCTATTTTGCAAAGTTATGGATTATCTTAAAAAACACCAACCACGTAATTCTCACTTACGCCACAGGAGTTCTTTCAACTTTCCCATGTTTGACATTTCGGTGCACTCAAAATACTGTAAGACTTTCAGCCACCCCCATTTTTTTCTTTGAAGAAGACATTACACAATCCAAAATAATTATTGGTTTTGGTAACTGGATGGCTTGATTAACTGCATTTTAAGACATGTTTATTCTTTCTACTCCTTTTCCTGTTTCATGCATTATGTATTCTTGTGGTATTATTTCCCTGTGATGTTCTGCTGAAAGGATACCATGGAATCTAGCTGTATGCCGTCAAACTCATTTTCTCCCCAGACGTGCATGGGGTCTGACAAACAATTTTGGTTTGGGGGAAGAATTTCGGCATGCCTTGAATTTCTCCCACCACATGCACAGGTGGCCAACACATTGGATGAAAAATGTCCAGCCACAAGACTGGGTTCAATTAGAAATCTCAGAAAGCCAAGAGGCTCATGCCATAGATCAAGTCACTAAGTAGGCTACTTGCCAGGGCAAGCTGAGAAGTGCTTGATACAAAACCTGTTATTCCTGGAAAGCCATCATTACACATCTCTGCACCACTGAAGGCCTGGTGGAGAGTCGGCCCTTTTAAGAGGAAAGGAAGCACAGACCTCACATGTGGAACGGGCACTCTGAAATGTATGGTGTTATATGTTGGATTGGCGCTTTTCATTTGGGGAAATAACTTTATTTAAACATTTTGGCTGGTCTATGTAGTCTTATTTACTGAACTTTGATGGGGGGAAAAAACTAGCGGGAAAAAAACATGAGAAGAAATTGGTGAGGAACAGATAAAACAAAACTTCTGCCTTTGGTCTATGCAAGAAGCAATGTATTGTTTTCCAATGGCAATGTTTACTTTTAAATTACAAACAATATAGATGAGTGTGTGTGTGTGCGTGTGGGTGTGCGTGTGTGTGTGCGTATGTGTGTGAGTGAGAGAGAGAGAGCGAGAGATAAGATTATAAAATAACTAGAAAATCTAGAAAGCTGAAAAATCCATTTTGGCATTCATTGGTGTGTTTTATGTTTTCTGTGGATTATTCAAAGGGATTCCTGAAAAAGCTGAAGTAAGATACAACCAGATCTTGTAGGTTAAAGAAAAAAGAGAAACATACAGGCAATTATTTGGAACATAAAATAAAGTTCTTAAAAAAACCCACAAGTACAACAATCCTATGGAAGTTAATTTTATTCTAAATAGAGACTAGCAAGACTGTCTACTTTAATTTTTTCCATGCAGGACAAACAAAGAAAAATCAATTTTTCCCTTTATACTGTTAATGTCATGTAATTTTAAAAAGTAATTTCCCTTTATTCTTTTTAAATGTGTCACCTTTCTTCCATTCTGTTGGTTTGCAAACAATAGTGAAATGTGTTGGTTTGCTGCCATATTAGGAAGACTTATTGAAGCTGGAAACCACTGTCATTTCAAAGATCCATCACAGCTGTTTATATTACAGCACAAGTCTCCATGCAAATGTTTCTACCTTTTTGTTTCAGATTTAAATTTGGACATTGACTTTCTAGAACAGATTTATTTTATTTATTAAATTCCAGCATTAAGTGTACAATAATGAGAAAGATTGTTGGTTAGAACTTAGATGTGGCGAAGATAAGTTTTCACTGTGTTTAACTCTATAGATTAATGACGCTCAGACAGCGAATTCTTCTCATTATATTTACTCATAGATGTCCATACACATTACACCATTGTGTACCACTTTGATAATTATTATCTACATATACTTTGTGTGTTAAATTATATGACGTGCGTCTAAAAATTGCATATATAAATTACTTATATGACTCTTCTATATTATTTCTCTGGTGTGTTATATACTACTCTCAGATTGTGGTTATTTCAATATAATTTAAAATATAAGAAGTTCTAAATGAGGAATTATATAAATCTATATTCAAAATTTCCATTATTTCTCCAGATATTTCAATTCCTACTGTGCAGATGAATTGCTGGACCATGGCAATAGGCCTTGAAAGTCCAAACAGTCTGTCAGTATTTGCTATTAGCATGGACAGTAATAGAATGAACTTATACCCGTATTTCTTTTATGACAAGCATCAAGACATCTATATGGAAAAGACTGGGCTGATGTTGCACCAACATGCCTTTACACAATCAATCTTAGATTGATGATGAAGCTGGAAGTAGCAGAATAGCCTTTGTTTTTATACTCCTGAAGTCTATGATGTGATGAATCAGTTCTCTGAATTAAAACGATACCATTTTAGCAATCTAACCAAAGTCCTGAAGATATGTTATAGAATAAACTAGGCCCGCATCTTTTCAGCTTGATTTACAAGTAGTGTATAGACATGTCCCTCCTAAAGTGAAATGCAAGAATTATACATATTATAGCAACAAGAAAATAAGCTTACATTTTGAGGACTTCTACCCAAACCTCATATAAAAAGGCCCTGGAGCATATAGTTATTATCTATCCAAACTATATGTTTTTGCTGCACTAATAGGAAAAATACAGTGCGGTACAACACAAAAGCAAATCCTTTCTCCCTCCATGTAAACATCTTCACACTATCCTGTTACATTACTACAAGAATGTTATTACATGACTATCAATGATTTCCCCTTTGTTTCCTAAGGTAAACCGCACAGCTGCCTTTGCAATTTTAAGAACTCCTGGGAGCTATTTTGATGAGTCCTTCTAGGAAAAAAAGTATAAGACTAGCCTGTCAGCTGCTGGAAATTTGCATCTTTAATGCTAATGTCAATAAAGAAATCCTGATGTATCCCAGCTAGAAATCTGAACCCTATTTATTAGTATATAATTGTCTTTTGGATACAGATATCTTTTCAGGAGATACAGCACTGCCTTATGTCTAGCAGTCCTGTGACTTTCACACTTAGTCTTATTGTGGGATACATTCATCAAGCATTTTTCTGCTTAAAGGCAAACAGCCAAGGAGAAAATGTCTAATGCTATACATTATTGTAATAATGTAATTGGCTTCCATGAGCTGCATAGTGGCCTAGAGGTGGAGCTGTCACCTCACAATCAGGAGGCTGTGAGTTCAATCCTAGATAACAACAGATATTTTTATCTCTGGATGCAATGACTTTTGTCTGCTGAGAACTCAGAGTAGGCAACAGGAAGGGCATCTGACCAGTAAAGTAAACATTCTAATATAACTTTTATTGTTTTATCAATGTATAAAATACAGAAAATAAAAATTAAGGGAAGAAAACAGAAAGAGGGAAAGAAATATGAGCTACAAGGGGAGAAAGAAAAAGATGTTGACTCTTTTTAGCACAGTACAAGATAACACCATCACAACCTCAACTTTTTGTATTTACACATTAGTGTATAACTAGCCATTTTTATAACAACAAATCTATCTAATCGGAAAAACCATTTTTTTCATCACAAGCACAAAATCCAATCGGTCTCCGGACTCCATTCCGATGCAAGGGATTACAGGATCATTAAAAGGGTGTGGGGGATGTAATTGGCTTACATATGAAAGATGTTCCATGGAACCTATATGTACTGAGATGCTTCCAGGGGCTGTAATGGCTGTTGACAACATCTATCATAGTGACCTCAGGAAAAAGTAATTTATCCAATTCTCAATGAGATCTTGCCTACTCACCTTGTCTCCATGATTTCTCACTTTTTAGCAAAGGACCTCTTCCAGGAACTGTGGAAAATAGCTAGTGATATTTTGCTTTACATAGCTATGACTAATCCTAGAGTTATTCGTGACACTCATGCCTTATAAGGCTTTGAAAGAGCATAGCGTTCATACAATTAATCTTAACTCCAACGTCTGTAGTATTTTACAATGAAAATCCAAAACGCTAACACTCCAAGGAAAATATAATATGCAAATCAATTCTAATCCATTTTAATAGTTCCCTATTATTGGCCAGAATATTCATTTTTGTAACTTTTCTATTAGCAAAGAAAAAAAATGTTAATGATTTGTGCAGAAAAAACTGGGTTGACCAATTGCTGGGTTTTTTTTAAACCTTTCTATTGATATCATTTTCAGTACTGAATAAAGCAAAATTATTACAAGGTTTTCTGACACTTTCTAAGATTTGGGTGCTTGACATCTGTTTTAGTTACTTGATGGAATGTTGGTTTAGTAGACTAAGAAAAAATTAGAAAGTAAGAGAGATATTTTTTTTTGAAGAATATATTGGTTACTGGAAGAGTAGACATACTTGCTTATGGGAGTAGAAAATATGATGATGTGATTTCCAGACAAATAGGTTCATCAGCCACAGGTGAGGGCTGGGTTTTGAAAAATGAGAATGGACTTCTGAGACTGTACAAAATTTTCTGCTCACATGTGTGTTACAGGGGGAAAATTGTTCTTCGCTGGACAGGTTACTTGCCAGATGTGCCTTAGTACATCATCTGTACTACTGAGAAACCAAAATACATCTGGTGATTAAAACATCTTTATATAGTTGCATGATTTATTCAAAAAGTATGTTTGCAGCTTTAGAAAGCTAGAGAATTCAATAACTGCTAGAATTTCAGTCGTGATAACATACATAATTGAACGTTAGACAAAAGTTCTTTTATTTTCTATAGAAATATTTTTGAGGTCATTTCATAGAGCATAATTTTCTATTTACATTCTGCTGTTTAGGTATTTTCCTTACAGTCAGGGGATTTAAATAAACCTGCAACCTCTGTGGATTATAGTTATGCACTGTTTTATACATACTAGAGAATTATAAGCCTGCAGGCTGAGATAACTGCACAATAAACATATATTTTATGAAATAATAACTTTAACACATGTTAGTCTGAGAAAAAGAAAGAAATCCTGAGTTTGAGAGAGAAATTCTGTTCTTCCATACAGCTTTCAACTTAGACAACTTCCCACATGAATTACAAAATTGATTTATTATATCTGAAAGTTGAAAGAGGAAAAAAATAACTCAGACCTTTTAGAAGTGTCCTTGGTATAGCTTTTTTCCATGTAATTGACCAAAGATCTGGGCACTTATATGAATAAATTGAGACTGCTTACAGTATATCAGGCCAAATCCCTTATACTGTAATTCTTTCTCATTCCAAACTGAGCTTTGATAGTGCTTAGTACAAAAATTCTATCTCTTCTGTAACCAACGAGGTTTTCTACCAAGGGGCACTTTTGTGATTATTATTTTTGTAGAAATTGGTGATAAGTGGACTGTGCATAGTTTTAGATTTGAAATGCAAACATTTACTCAGGCAGTGCTCAGTTGTGCTACTGGCAATTTCTAGGAATACCTTTAAACAATAATATCTTTTCTGAGTTCATCTGGCTGCTGGCTGCAGCTGATAATGATACCTGTTTTTTTTTTTTTAAAAAACCACCTCATATTTGTTTGAGTTGTCAAAGAGCTGTGGGCATGGCCCTTTCAAACTGGGTCTCTGCACAGATGCACCCCTGTTCATTGTTGCTTACAAATGGTTGTTTAATCTCCCAAGTGTAAACATTCCTTTTGCACAAAAACACCAAAGTCCAATCTATTCATGAGGAAAACTATACCATGAATTAGTCATGAAGATCTGACGCATCCTGCAATAATATTTAAAAGAAACCTACACATATGTTGACCATCTCTGAACAACCCATCCTAGCTCAATCTGAAATGTGGTGGGCTTAATTCCACTGAAGGACTTGGTGTTACATTAAAAGGTTTAAAATGGAATCTCATCCATTTTAAATGACAGTGCATGACAGCTGTGATTTTCTGAATCTTACCTTTGACTCTGTCCAGGGTTAAGTCAGTGGGCTGTTTTCCAGTTGCTGATTTGCCATCCAAGCCGATTCTTACAATTTTTTAAAGTCCTTAAAATCTCACTGCTTGGATTTATTTTAACCTTTGATTTTGATATCTTTCAAAAAGGAGCGATGAGCCTAGCATCAGTCACTCTTAATTCACAATGAGGAGTTTATTCATTTAATATTATTAGAAATCTTCTCATGTCCTTACCAACTGTGGGATCATTATCAGTTACTGGTTATGATGAAAGGAAATACTTCACCTCAGCTGTGGATCATCCAGCATCTGTTACCCTTAGCTATTATCTTTGGCCAGAGAGTTATAACTGATCTCACAACTGAGACAGGAAACATGCAATAGAAACACATTAACCCTGCCATAGCCATTTCTGATGTGTTGTCTTTATGCACACACCATAGTGTATAAATTATACTGTACAATTGAGTCCCAATCTTGATTTGGTGATTTGGAACAAATCCTGATTTTTTTTCATGGCCTCATTCAATATGGGGAGTCAATTTGCTTTCCAGTTAGAAAACACATCTAATTGATTTATCTAACACAGGGATGTCAAACTCGCGGCCTGTGGGCCAGATGCATCACATGCTGGCCACACCCACACCCGGTTTAGCGAATGAGGAAAAAGTCGTGATACATCACATGATGATAACGTAATGCCACAAGTTTGACACTCCTGATCTAACAGATCTAGATAAAATTTCAAGGAATATAAATATGCTTAAGTAAGTGGGTGTGTGTGTGTGGGGGTGTTTGTGTGAGAGAGGGGGGGAGAGAAAGAGAGAGAAGGATGGCAGAACCTGAGAGCATGGAGAAAAGCGGGATCAGCCTAGAATTTTATTACATTTATTACATTTGTTTGCCACCCGTCCTGCTGTAAGGTGATTCTACAAATCCCCATGCAGCCATGAGATAATTAAATTTAACCTCCTTGAGTGCCATTGAATCTTACCTAAATCTAAGCAGGTGCCAACCTTCAATTAAAAAAATTCCTGTGAATTGGCTTTTAGCAGTAAATCAGTTTAATTAAACTTTCACCTGTAGACTTGGTCTTTTCTGCCTTACAGAGAAAGAAGTCATTTTCCTAAGTCATCACAATCAGAGAAAGGATCTAGTCTAGTCTGTAGTTCCCTAGAAATTCTCAAACCAATATGCAGATAATATATAAGGCACTGTGAGACATTAAACTTATATTGAAACATACTAATTCAGAATTCATCCCACTCTACTATCCCATTAGAAGACCTTATGACTGAATGACCCGTGTCCTGTAAAGTGAAGGCTGCCAATTCAAAAGCTAATCCTAATCTATTCTGTTCTCCTCATGTTGAAATGTTTAAATGATGAGGTGAATTTCTAAATCATTAAGGAAGCTCTGGAGAATTGTAATAGCCATCTTTTCTCCTCCAACATGCTTTCCATTCATGTAATATTTAGACAACGATGACAGACACGTTGCAGATTAATTTTTAAAAACAGCTAACAAAAATGAAAAAATGCCATTTATCATTCTATCCTGTTACCAATGAGTGTATGATCAGGAGATTGTTTGTTTGTTTGTTTGT
>JAEANM010024498.1:0-11141 GCA_017656035.1 Myanophis thanlyinensis
AGACGGAGAAGGAGAAGGAGAGAAAGATCCAGCAGATCCAGTCGGATCTTCATAACCTGTTTAGATTCACACGATTAAAGGGTTTAAAAGTTCTCACAGTCAATCAATCAATCAATCCTCTCCATGTTGATTGGCAGTTTTAGGAGATGGGGTGCTTTTCTTTCTCACAGTGCTGATTTATTGTAAAATAGAGGATTTGGTTTTTCAATGCCACATCCTCAGTGCCAAAAACAAACACAGAAAAAAACAACCCTGTGCTATTTCTTTATCAAAACAAGCTTCCTTTTTGCATATCTAGGGAAAGCTCTTTCCTCTCCACCCCCCTTCTGGGCTGTTTGGCCAGAAGAGGACACCCCCCCCCCCCGGCAATGAGTTTGAAATATGACAGTTCTTAAATCCATCTTAATGCTCCCAAAGCTCACCCATTCCTCTTTTCCAGCTTGGCAAGCCAGGAGGAGCAAGGATACTGCACAAGAAAACACAAATACAGCTACTTCTTGACTTACAACAGTTCATTTAGTGACCGTTCAAAGTTACAACCTCACTGAAAAAAGTGACTTATGACCATTTTTCGCACAACAGATGCAGCATCCCTATGGCCACGTGATCAAAATTCTGATAGTTGGCAACTGGTTCATATTTATGACAGTTAAGTGTCCTGAGGTCATGTGATCCCCTTTTGCCCCCTTCCAAAAAGCAAAGCCAATGGGAAAGCCAGATTCACTTAACAACCGTGTTACTAATTTAACAACGGCACTGATTCACTTACCAACGGTGGCAAGAAAGCTTGTAAAATGGGACAAAACTCACTAAACAAATGTCTCATTTAGCAATGTAAATTTGGGGTTCAATTATATTATATTATTCAATTATTATTGTAAGTTGAGGACTACTTCAACTTGGTGCTTATTCCTGAACTTCTGAACCACAACCCAACCCCGCCCCTCCCCCCATGTAATGGTCTGTGTAAATGATCTTGGAAGACACTGGGAAGAGCCGCAGATTGGACTGTTGGAAGAAATGTCCATCTGGGTTTAGTTTCAAGTGGGGAGAAAGACACTGGAAACATGGGGGCTGATTGGAAAGATGGTTGACATGGGTTTTAGGTCCTGGGCAGCTGACCACATGGAGGAGAGAGAGAGAGAGAGAGAGAGAGAGACAGGGTTATTTATATCCTTCCTTGGGCTTTGCCCTTGAGATTTCTGTTCCTGTGCAAGAAATGTATTCTGTTGGTTGTTGTCAGGCTCCCAGGGGACTATTCAGGGGTCATAGCTAACATTGTAGGCTCTCTTGAGTCCCAGGCTTGGTTGAAGCTTGCTGATGCAATGAAAGGGATTATTGGGCAATTCCTATTGTGGCTGAATGGCTCTGCCCTGAAGGATAATCCCATCATTATTGTCAGGATTTCTATACTGCCCCTCTCCCGAAGGACTCAGGGAGGTGTACAGCCTTCTAAAATAGAACAACAAAGATTAAAATATCAATTAAAACAAATTAAATGAGTTGGCCGAATAAAATAAAATACCAAGTAAAATTAGGCCAGACCAGCTAGGTGGAAAAGATGGGTTTTTAGGGCATGCCGGAAGGCCTGGAGGTCCGCAATGGCCCGAATCTCAGGGGGCAATTCGTTCCATAAGGAGGGCACAGCCACAGAGAAGGCTCAAACCCTCAGGGCTGTCAGATGGCACCGTCCTGACAGTGGAACCCCGAGGAGGCCTGCCCTGTGGGAACGCACCGGTCGGCTAGAGGCTGATGGGGGCAACAGGCGGTCCTGTAAGTACCCGGGTCCCAAGCCATGGAGCGCTTTAAAGGTAAGCACCAACACCTTGAATCGCACCCGGAAGGGAGCCAGTGCAGCTTGCGCAGGAGAGGTGTAATATGGGAGCTCCGAGGAGCTCCCAAAATTATCCGCGCGGCCGCATTCTGCACTAGCTGCAGCCTTTGGATGCTCTTCAAGGGGAGCCCCATGTAGAGAGCATTGCCATAGTCTAGATGGGAGGTCACAAGGGCAGAAGTGACTGTGCGAAGGGCGCCCCGATCCAGAAAGGGCCGCAACTGGGCAATCCTACGGACCTGATAAAAGGCCCCCCCTGGAGATGGCTGCAATATGTTCTTCCAATGACAGCCATAAATCCAGGAGGACACTGAAGGTCTTTTGTCTTGTAGATAGGCTGGCCCAGTCTTTCTTAATGTGCACCAAAATGTCTGCTGGGGGCACGGAGCTGGGGCTGAGTTTCTGTCCCCCTTAAGATTTCTCTTTCTCTTTTAGGGGAAATATTTTATCCTTCCTTTCCCAATATTTCCTAAAACTTTTCATTCTTCAAGGAGAAGGGTGGGTACTAATTTTCTACAGGATCATCTGCACGTTCAGGTAACTATGTCGTCTTAGCCCACTGAAAGAAAAGCGACAGGGGTCAAGTATTTCAGAAGGGACTCTCTCCTAGTTTTCTGAAAAGTTAAAGGGAAGGAGAGGAGAAGTACTTCCAATCTTGCAAAATTCTGCCAGTGCAGGAATTCCCAAACCTGAGTAAATTACCCCAAATTGGGTAAAAGCTGTTTTTCTTTCAGTAATAACGCACGAACCCATTAATGGTTTCGCAGAGCAAGTGATAACGCTTAAGTCAAGCGGTCAGTGCAAAACATTACTTGGAGAGAGTCTTGGAGGTTAACAATTCATGATCAATACAGGTAGTCCTTGACTTGCAACCATTCATTTAGTGACTGTTATGTTATGACAGCTCTGAAAAATGTGATTTATGACTGATCCTCTGAGTTATGATTGCTGTACCATGACTATGGTCACACGGTCAAAATTTGGGTGCTTGGTAACTGGCATGTACCGTATTTGTCAGTTGTAGCCTCTCAGGGTCACAGGACTGCCATTTGTGACCTTCCCGGCTGGATTCGCTTAATGACCATGTGATGCACTTAACAACTGGGCCAAAAAAGTCCTAAAATCTGAAATGACTTGTTTAACAACCGCCTTCCTTAATAACAGAAGTTCCGTACCAATTGTGCTTGTAAGTCCAGGGCTACCGTGGCTGCTGGGTTGCCACGATGCAATTATAATCCTTTCCAAGCATGTATAGAAGTTATGGAAATAAATAAATATATGCATGAAGAAGGATTTTCCACTCTTGCCTTCATAAACAGCACAAAACAAGATAGTGCTCAACCCCCCAAAATGATTTTGTGTAATGAAGGAAATTATTTTTGGGGAAGCATTGTGTTAGTATAACCTTCCAATAAAGACAGAACTAGTCCTCCTGATCGTGCTTTCTATCTGGACTACCTCGCAGGGCTGATACCCATGGCTCCTTACTCTGATCAATGTATCGATCAATTATTAATTAATAAAAAATAATTAAACCAATTAAATTGTTAGGTGGAAAAAGATGCTTCACTGTGGCGACCCCTAACGGGAACAGCCAAAAGAAGAGTTAAATCAATTACGGTAAATTAATTGATACATTGATTTAATCAGTTTAGATGAGGGAATGGAAGGGGAACTCCTCAAACTTACAGATGACAAGCTTCATGAAATCATTTAAATTAAATAATAAATTTCATGAAAATTAATGAATTAATTAATCGCCACTATGAACACATTTTCCAAAGCACCAGAAGGCAAAACAGGAAACAATGGATGGAAAATTAACCAAGGAGAGAAGCAAGCTGAATTACGGAGAAACTTCCTAACAGTGAGAACCATACATCGGTGGAATGGCTTGCCTTCAGAAGTTGTGGCTGCTCCATCACTGGAGGCTTTTAAGAAGAGACTGGGAAATCACTTGTCTGAACTGGTATAGGGCCGTGATGGCGAACCTATGGCACGGGTGCCACAGGTGGCACGCAGAGCCATCTTGCGGGGCACGCAAGCTGTCAGGCAACTTACCTCCAGCTGAACATGCACATGTGATTGCGCATGTACGCATGCGCGATTGCAGAGACCCAGTTGGTCTTCGGGCCTCCGCTGTACATGTATGCGATTACAGCACGAAATCCAGCTGGTCTTCAGAGCTCTCCTGCGCATGCACACATGATTGATCATGTGTGTAAGTGCCTGCATGCAGCATGCATGCATTGCATGTGCAAAAGCTGCATGCATGCGCAGATGGTGCGGTTGTACATGCAGCACACATGGAGGAACCGCATGCAAGTGAGGATGGCATGCGCAAAGCCGTATTTTTTGGCACTAGGTAAAAGTTTCACCATCAATGGTATAGGGCAGGAGTGGGCAAACTTTTTGACTCGCGGGCCACAATGGTTTCTAAAATTTGACAGAGGGGCCGGGCCAGAATAGGAGAATGGTGTGTTTGTGTGAACTAATATAAATTAAATGTAAAAACCATTATATGAAAAGATTTGGCCTTTAACAGGTAGCAAAACACCATTGTACTTAGTTTATTGGTTTTTCTGGGCTCTCCGTTCCCTGAACCGGGTCTTCCTCAAAACTGCAGGGTACCTGCTAGTAACTAGTTCGGTGGGCCAGATTAAAAAGGCCAACGGGCCGGATGTGGCCCACGGGCCATAGTTTGCCCATGTCTGGTATAGGCATGGTCTCCTGCTTGAGCATAGGGGTTGGACTAGAAGACCTCCAAGGTCCCTTCCAACTCTGTTATTCTGTTATTTTATCTTATGTTTGCTTATGTATTTATCTCTTGCAGTCTAACCTTTATTTTGAGGGTGATGGATGGTTACGAAATACAAAATACAAAATATATATATCCACGTGCAACAAATAGAGAAGCTGGAATAAATCAGAGAAAGGGATGCTGTTCTTTTAATCAGACATAAGACTGTTTCCCATCTCTATTTACTGGCAGAAAATGGGGCCAGACTGGTATGTGATCCCCACAGTTGGAAGGGAAGGTTGTAGCTAGCATTATAATTTGCGTGCAAGGAGCCAATAGAGAGCATTTAGTTAAAGTACAAGAAAAGGAAATAATAACGGTTTCCTTATGGAGCAATGCTGTTGATCATCAGACCAGCCAAAAATTCTGGATAAAGCTCTCCTGGACTAGATTAAAGGATTTTTCAGGTAGGGGAGATGTAATAATATAGGTAGTTCTCACATTATTACTCTATTCGTGTCTGGCGATTACGGTCTTAAGTTGTGATATTTGTAAGGCGGGTCAGCGCATAACCAGACCCAATTTTACAACTTTTTCATAGCAGTCATTAAACAAACTCATGATATCAGTTTTTGCTGGAAACCTAAAACTAAACGGCTGGTTTGTGGCAAAATTGTAAAAAAAAATTGGAGTCATGTGATCACGAGATACTGAAAATAGCCGTAAATCTGGGATGGGGGCCAAGCACACAAAATAGGGTCCCATGGAAGGTTGGAAACTAGCCATAAAGTAGTTTTTTGGGTGGAGGGGGAGCATTGTAACTTCAGTCGTTAAGCGACCAGTTGTATGTTGAGGACCACCTGTAATAGAAGACTTCAACTATCTGGACATCTGTTGAAAAGCTAGTCTGACTCAGACTGCACTGTGCTAATGATTCCTTGGTAATTTGCTGATGGTTTCATTTCCCGAAAGAAGAGACAAGAAGGTCAATGTGTCTACCAAGGGTAGCCATGGCATGATGGTCAACTAAGTCAAGACGGCTGTTCTGTTTCAAGCGCACAGACTGCTTATCACTGATAGTTAAACTCAACACACAAAGGTTTGATTGTGGCTTGCTTTATTATCTTCAGATATTCTCAATCAACAACTTACAGTTATTGAAGGGATTCTTCTGAGGTGTATAAAGTCTGTTCCTTTGGTGTAGGTGAAAAGAAGGTCCTTTAAATGTGGGTTTGGAGATTTAAACTGGCCCCTGCCTTGAGGGGAGAGATTATTCCCGGCAAGATTACAATTTGAAAAGCCCCACTTGCCAATTAGAAACACCAATTCTATCACATGGCATAAAACTACATTTCCTAGAAGTCAATCCCTTAAGGGGACAGTTCCTAATTGCTAAACTATTTACCCCAATCAGCACAATGGCAACTCCAACCATCCAGTCAATTCCCTCTACTTTGTTTTAAGTGCAGATGCTCAGTCTATCATCGGCCTGTTTATTCATATATTGCAACCCTCCTCAGGTTATTGCTGTGGAGGACACTGAGACCACAACTCCCAGAATCCAATCTCCCAACAATAACCATGGCGAGGAATTCCAAGAATGACTCTGGTGGAGTCCATCAGGTTGGAGAAGGCTGTGACCTGTTTTTCTAGATGTTCGCTCAGCCACAGTTGAACCTGTGGAAAAGGTCTGATCTGTTCTGCCCCAAAGTGTTTGCACTTGGAAGAGGGGAATGCGATTTTCAAGAGACATCTTGGCAAAATCCCTGCTATAATGAAAACCGGGACCAACTCAACAGAGAGCTCAGCTGTTCCTGCTAAAGAAGAGGCAGCCAGAGGCAGGAGACCAGAACCTGGTGACAGAACTCTTCTCAACCTTAGCAACTTTGAGGTGTGTAAACTCCAATTCCCAGAATTCCTCAGCCAGCCTGGATAATGGAGGGGGGGGACGTACCTGGAGGCAACAGCAAAGATGTGCAAATAGAAATGGAACAACTGTGTAAAAAAGAAAGCAAAGATAGTACCAATAGTAATAGGTACCTTGGGTTGCAATCCCAAAACAACCGGAGCACCACTTGAACGGCATTGACAAAATCCCCATCAAGTCAATTGCAGAAGACAAGTAAATTGCTTGGATCAGCTTGGATCCTGGCAGGGTATCTGTAATACCCTCGAACAACATTTGCCTATCCAGGTCTTTGGAAAGACTTGGACAGACGGATAAAAATGCCAGACCCAGTCTCAAGATCTGGCTGACCATGCAACCAAACATGCAACCGACCGAATAATAATAATTTATTAAACTTGTATGCTGCTGGGCACTCCACCACCACTCCAGGTGGCTCAACATTACTTGGATTTTACTCCAAGGCAGTGGTGAAATTCAATTTTTTTTAACTACCTGTTCGGTGTGCATGGCCACAGGATCACCAAGCACAGAATTAAACTTCACCAAAGTGACAATGTAATAAGGGGAGAGGCAGTTTCTGTGAGCAAGGCAATAAAGATTAGGCTAGAAACAACTGCCTTATTTACAGGATTAACCCTGCAAAGTGGGGGAAAAAAAAACACAAAAGGAGATTTCTTCTAATAACCGGTTCTATAGAACCGGTGCGAACCGGCTGATTTTCACCTCTGCTCCAACGTAAATGCAATGATTTGGGTTTTGATGGAGTTCGGTTAGTTCCAAGACCGGAGGAACTTTGGTGGCCTCGCTCTCGGGGGTCCCAGGACAAGCTTCCCAGGGGCGGCTGGGGGGGCTTTTCCTAAGAGGGAAGCTCTCCAGGGCACAACAGTAGAGACGACCGCGACGGCAACCCTAATAAGCAGTATCCACGCACCGACGAACCCACGAGCGACCCAACCCCACAACGCCGAAGACCCCCGGCTGCAACTGCACATCAACAAGTAGGCAGCGCTGAAATAACGGTGCCCGTGTGGTTGGGTTTTTTTTTTTGAACGCTTCCCACCACCCTCCCCACTGAAAGAGCCCGCGCTGTCCTGCGCCACGGAAAAACCATTGGGAAGCTGGAAGGCGCTCAAAGAGGGAGCGACGGAGATTTGGGGAGAGGGATAAGAAGAAGGGGGGGGGGTCCTATTCGCTTGCAAGCAGCCGGCCCAGCCCTCTGGAGCTGCATTGGCCGGTCCCAAAAAAGACAGGAGGGGGAGAGGAAAAAAAAAAAAACAACCCGCCGAGGGCGTGAAAAGCGCCGGCTTCCCTCCTGCGCGCTCTCATTCGCAGCCCTGGCTGGCTTGGCTTGGCTGGCTGGCTCTCCACGCGCGCCCGCCGCTGCCTGGCTGCGCGGCCGCTTTCCCTTCGCTTTGCCCGCGAAGGTTCCGCGGCGGACAGGCTCGGCGTTCGCTCCCCCGCGAGTCTGGCAAGCCACGGCCGGGGCTTCTTCCCTTCGCTGCCAACGCCGCCCGCCAGCCTTCAACCCATCGCAGCCGCCTCGTCCCTGCGCCCCGAGGTTTCAGGTGCCTCCGCTTCTTTTTCTCTTTCCACCGGTTGGATTCCTTCCCCGGGGCAGCCGGCTGGGTTCACACAACCCGCGGGACCCAGGTCAGTTATTAGGAGCCTCCTGGCGCTGCCTGTCCGCCGCATGCTGAGACTGTTTTGTGGGGAAGGGGTTGGCTTGGCTTGCGTGGGTAGCTCAGGGCTCAAACCGAGAAAATAGTTAACTGGGGAAGCGGAGTAACTGAGTTGTGTGAACACAGTTTGATGTGCACGCGCGCACACACAGCCACTCACTCACGTTTCCCAGCATCTAGCTGGTTTCTCCGGTTGTGGGGTTGAGGCTACAACCTCATTGCTCAACCAGCATACTGATGTAGCAATATGGGACCTGTAGTCTCCATCTATCAAGCTATCAGCCTAGGGGGAAATCTGATTTACAGGGATTTGAATATGAAACGATTTCACTTTACCAATGTCTTTGATGTCACCATTCTGCATGCAAAAATGCTACCTTCTCTTCCTTCCTCAGCTCCTAGAAATAACAGCTTCTTAAAAACAAAACAAAACTTCTTCCCAAGTGTTGAAAACTCTTGATGGTCTGGCTGTCACATTGGTCAGTCCTTGTTTCCCCCGCTAATATCCTGTGGATTTGGCGCAGATTTGTATTGTAGTGTGTTGAATTTTGCTCTCCAGATGAGCCAGCTTTGCTTTGCTGGAGCATATTAATGTGTTTGTTTTTTAACTAAAGCGGAGGTTTCAGAATTTCCCCATATGGTAATGGAATTCTGAAAGTGTGAAGTTGCGGCATTGCAAGATGAAAAATTTACCTGCATCCCCAAGGCTGCCTTTTCTTCTTGTTCCCCATTCTTTGTTAGCACAAAAACTGGGATGAAATGGGAAAATGTATGGTGGCTTCAAAGAGAGATGTTGCATTGTGACAAACACAATTAACCCTCTCCAGGCGATGTCAGTTGAACCCAAGTAACAAAATCATCCAACGCAAAGAGACTTTGTGCAATATACAGTAGATGGTTTTCCTCTGTGCGTTTATGCAACATGTTTCATAAGTCATAAGGCCAGCAAATTCCAGAGATGTTTTAATGTCTTTTTTCCTTAACGTAAGTGGTACTGAGAAAACAGACACCACCAGCCAAAAGGAAGTTCTTGGTAGACTCTGTAGAAATAAGAGGAGTATGTGTGTGTGTGTGCGCGTGTGTGTGCAGTTGGAGCAGGCAGATGTCCCACTGGAAGGCTTGCCTTGTTTTATGTCTGCTAGATAAACACGGATAAACAACACATAACTGGGAAAATGGATTTCCAGGTCCCCTACTGAATCAGATATCTGAGCCATCCATATGTTAAAGACAAACTATAAACATAGATAGCTTGCCTGTGGGGCATTGCACATTGCAAAAAATGGGGTGTGAATTTGTAAAATTATCCAGGGTTTATGTGTGTGTGTCTAGAAGTATGAATGCAGCCTTGAGGATGGCCGGTGGCCTTAGGAGCTGCCTGTTGCCTTGTTAACCTCCTATCCTTGTAGGATTTTGAACTTTTGATTTTTATCTTAGCTTGGACATTTTAACCTGTTTTTAACCTGTTTTTAATTTAGACTTTTATTTATGGCTTTGTATGATTTTACAATGATGTAAAGTGCCCAGAGTCATTTAGGTCGGTAAAATGAGGACCCAAATTGCTGGGGGCAGTACGCAGACACTGTAAAAACTGCTTAGAGAGGACTATAAGGCACTGTGAAGCGGTATATAAGTCTAAGTACTATTGCTATTAGACTAAGATGGTGGTATGGACATCTGATAAATAAAATAAGCTGCGAGAGCTCCGCTTTTAATTCTGATGACTAGAAGCAGGAAGGAATGTCTGTTGTCTGTTGATTGGGTTGGATCCTGCCACTTCAAACTCGACCGTTTGGTTGATTGCCAACTGTTGAGGCCTCTGCACTCCTGGTTCAAACTGGCATATTTTTTGAGGTGTGTAGACGGTATTACAGGATTGTGCTCGTGCACCATTGAGCCGTGGTGGCACAGTGGCTAGATTGCAGGCTAACTTTGCCCACTGCCAGGAGTTCAATCCCAACCGGCTCCACATGGACTCAGCTTTCCATCCTTCCGAGGTCGGTAAAGCGAGGACCCAGATTTTGGGGGCAATAGATTGACTCTGTAAACAGCTTACAGAGGGCTGTAAAGCAGAGGCCCCCAACCCTTGGACTGTGGACCAGTAATCCTTACCAGTCTGCAGGCTGTTGGGAATCAGGACATTCAAGTGAGTGAAGCGTCATCTGTGCATACACAGGATATAGGTTGCGTGTGCAAAATCACACACACACACACACACACACATACACACACACACTGGTCGGGGGAAGACATTTTTCTTCCAGAACTGGTCCCTGGAGCCAGAAAGATTGGGGAAGACTGCAGCAAAGCACTATGAAGTGGTATATAAGTGCTCTTGTTCTCGATCTATCAAGATTCAGAGGGAACAAGAGTGGCCCTTTTCAAACATTGGCGTATAAAGTTGGCATCTGGGTTCGTTGCTGCAGGCAGAGGAGGTGGAGAGATGGATGTTTAAAACTTCCGCATGGCACACCGGCGTTTCTCTTTTGACTCGGGGAAAAATTAATCCGACCTGTCCCCCTGGAATGGCAAATCCTGGCCAGCCAGAAATGCTTAATAAAAGTGGTGCTTTATTTTTCACCCTAAGCCACGCCAGGAGTTGGTTACCCAGATTATCTTGCCTTTTAACCTAATCTTAGCATGTTAGAATCGGTTGGTATTTGTCATTGGGGAAGGAAAAGCACTTTATCTGTGCTCAGCACTCTCTCCTCACCCCCTTTATGAATGCTTCATGTATTTGAGGCTTAATGTCTTAGAGCCAAAAATGTTTCAGATACAGCCATGGCTTGAATTAAAGCTGTACTTTAGAGCATCGTGTCGGGAAAGGGGTGGTGGTGTTGGATTGTACCAGTTGGGTTGACAGCCAGACGAAATATGCACGGTCCAAGAATTGGCCTTCAGCCATACACTCAGCCACAGTTGCAGGCAGTTTGTTTATTTGTTTATTTGTTTATTTGTTTATTTGTTTATTAGTTTATT
>JAEANM010024499.1:0-11141 GCA_017656035.1 Myanophis thanlyinensis
TATACTCTGTTTTTTACTGGCTGTAAACCGCCCCGAGTCCTGAGGGAGAGGGGGTGGTATATAAATTAAATTAATAAATAATAAATAAATAAAATAAATGGTCACTTTAGCGGCTGGCTGTGAGGGGGGCAACACTGGTTGAATCACCTCCTCTATCTGGCTATTGAACTGTGGCTTGCGGGACAGCACGTCCGCTATAATGTATTCCCCCCCTGGGATATATGTTTTAGTTCAAAGCGTTTGAAGTATTGGGCCCACCACACTTGCTTAGGAGACAATTTCCTCGGATTTTTTAGTGTTTCCAGATTTTTGTGATCAGTCCACACCTGGAAGGGGATTTTGCTGCCTTCAAGGAAATGTCTCCAAGATAGTAAAGTCCAATGAATGGCATAAACTTCCTTCTCCCAGACCACCGACCTCTGCTCGGTGTCAGTCAGTTTTTTGCTTACATACGCACATGGCCGCAACTGGCCTTTGGGGTCTTCTTGGAGGAGAACCGCTGCAATGGCAACATCGCTGGCATCTGTTTGAACAGCAAAAGGTCTTTCTGCATCTGGGTGCAGAACAGGTTCCTTCGCAAAGAGTTGCTTCAACACCTCAAAAGCTTTTTGACACATCATTGTCCATTGAAGCAGCTGAGTGGGCTGCGGTTTGGAATTACTCTCTCCCGTTTTCAACAACTCAGTTACTGGTAGGGCTACTTGGGCAAAAGTGGGGATAAATTGATGGTAGAAGTTCGCGAACCCCAGAAAACTTTGTAACTGTCTGCGAGTTCAGGGTGGCTACCAGTTGAAGACCGCCGCAACTCTCTTTGGGTCCATATCAATGCCCCTGCTAGAGATTCTATAGCCTAAATAGTCTATTGCCTTGGAGTGAAATTCGCATTTTGAAAGTTTTGCGTATAGTTTGGCCACAAGTAATTTTTTAAGCACTGCTCGCACCAGCTTCACATGTTCTTCGAGAGTCTCGCTGAAGATAAGAATGTCAACTAAGTACACCAGAACCCCCTGATATAGGTGCTCATGCAAAACTTCATTTATCAGTTGCATAAAAACTGCGGGTGCCCCTTGCAACCCAAACGGCATCACTTTGAATTGGAAACTTCCCAGCGGACAGTTAAATGCTGTTTTCCATTCGTCCTCCTCCTGAATTCGCACTCGATAGTAGGCTTCACACAAAACCAATTTGGTGAAGACCTTCCCCTTCATTAAATGGTTTAGCAAGTCCTTCATGACGGGGAGGGGGTAGGTGTTTTGCACACTCACAACATTGATCCCATGGAAATCCACATATAATCACATTGACCCATCTTTCTTTTCACGGAAGAGAATGGGGGCTGCCACTCGGGAGTTTGCCAGTTGGATGAACCCGCATGCCAAGTTCTCATCAATGTATTTCCTCAGTTTGGCCATCTCTCTAGGCGTCATGGAATACATCTTAGGTTTGGGCAGGATGGCTCCAGGCACAAACTCAATTGCACAATCCATGGTCTGGTGTGGAGGGAGAACATTGCACTCCTGCTTGCTAAAAACTTCTGCCAGGTCCTGATATTCTGGTGGCACCCCCGCTAGGTTGGGGGTGGCTTCAAGGGTAGCTGCTGCATCCATCCATCCCTTCTCCATCAGACTTTGTGGATATTGGAGATTGGGGAGGCCATTCGCCAGCCGCAGATCGGGGCTGAGGTTATTTTCAGTTTTCAGAGGCCTTTCTTCCATGAGATGGTGGGGCCCCATTTGTCCAGCCAGAAGAGTCCCAACATTAGGGGGTCAGTCATTTTTGGGGCCACCACTAAGCGGATCATGTCCCAATGATCACTCATCTCTAAACGGAGGGGTTTGGTCATCAAAGTGGGCAGTGCACCCTTCATCAGGCTTCCATCAGTTTGTTCAAAACATCTTGGCTGAGGAAGGGGTTGGGTGCGAATGCCTAGTTCTTTCACTATTGATTGGCTCACCATGCAACCTGTATCTAACAGGGCATCTAAGTTCTTATGCTTCCCTGAGCTGGGGATGGCTAACCTGGCCTCAAGTAAGAAAGGAGGGACGTCCACACTCACCATCGGGTCGTCGCTCCCATCCTCGTTGCTTGCTTTGGGGCTGTTCAGTGGCTCCTCGGCTGCAGGTTCCAAGGCTTGTTTCACAAACTTTCCCCCATCTTTGGGCTTCCTCGCTGGAGCCCCTTGCTTTGCGAGTGGGACAGGGGCTGGCGTGAGGCACTCAGAGGCCCGGTGGCCCATCTGGCTGCATCTGAAGCACATCACCTGTTGTGCGCTGGCTCCAGAAGTCGGGCAGGGGGTTTTGGCTGCTGGTCGCCGGGCCGGAGCTTTTCATGCCAGCTTCACCGTTGGAGCCTTCCAATGAGGGTAGAGTTTGAGATGCATCACCACAGTTAGATGATACCAGTTGTGGATCCTTTCAGGAGCTCCTCGAATTCTGCATGCCTTGCAGAGCTCCGGGTCTACGCCCTCCTTGTAATAGTGAATCAGCAGGTGATCAGGCCAGTCTCAAAGTCTCCCCGCCAATCTGCAGAACTCCCATATGTAGTCCTTTGGGTGCCTGCCCTTCTGCTTCATCTCTTTGATTTCAGCTTCGGCTTCTTCCCATTGTGCAGTGTCTTCAAAACGCTCACTCACCACTTGCACGAAATTGTGGAGGTTGTCCAGTTTGGGGGCCTCTTGCTGGTTCATCTCGGCCACCCATTCTGCGGCTTCTCCTTCATTCATTGCATGGGTGATAGCCACCATCATTTCCCGTTCGGTGGCATAACAATGGCCATATTCATCGAAGTGCAGGTGGATGCAGTTTAGGAAGTAGGCCAGCTTGGCTGGGGTCCCATCGAATGTCACCTTGAAAGGGGGTGGCTTTGGTGTGGCAAGTGGCATCCGAGGAGCTGGTTGCACCCGTGCGGATAATGGGCCTTGCGGTTGCACCCAGGGTGGGGGCACTCAGGCTGGCTGCATTGTGCCCCACTGGCACTGGACTCAACCTTGCCCCAGGTAGAAGGCCCAACCTGGCAGGATCTGCGCTGCAGGTGGGAGTCGAGGCACCTGCCGAAACCCCACAGCTGCGGGCCCCAGGGCTGGAGCTGGTGAAACCGCTTGCAGTCCAGGGCTCCCTGCGATGGTAGCCACAGCTGGCGAGCCAGGCAAGAGGCCCCTTGGTACGGCCCCAGTATGGTCCATGGCGGCGCTGCTCTGATCGCTGCCTCCCCACCGACCAGTGGGGTGAAGGAGAATTTCAGAGGGGGAAGCGCCCACACAGTTGGTGGCACAGCCTGGAAGTGTGATATGCTTCCCACACACAGGTGCTCCAGTTGCTCCTGCAGGCTTCCCACGGAAATGGCTTGAGTGGAGGGTGGGATGATCTGACTCCTTGTCTCCACCACTTCAAAGCTCGATCTCTCCCTCCAGGAACACACCAGTTGAGGCAGGGGGTGAATCCCTGCCTCCGGGGCTCCCTGCAGCCTGTGGGAGGCTACCTTTGCAGCAGGTCGAGGTGGTTCCTCCTGGATGCTTGACCAAATCAACTGCCCCTTGGGCCGGGCTCCTTGCAGAAGTTCAGGTTCCATGCCCGATGCTCCCACAATGGCGGTCAACATTGTCTCCATCAGGCTGGCAGACTTGTCGAGGGCCACTGCCACTGCTCCCATAGGTGAAACCATGGCAGCTGTGGTTTTTTTTTCCATCTTCCTTGAGCTCTTTTCACAACCTGCGATTATGGGAGAGCGCCGGGGCTCAAGACACTGGCCGCTGAAGTCGATGGATTTTCTTTTTGGGAGATTCGGGATAATGTCAAGGTTCCACATAACATCAGCAACACAATCAGAATTCCAAAAAATAAGATTTTATTGAAGACATTATTCTGGTACGGTCTGTTGAATTCCCGAATCTAAAGCTTCTGGGATTTCTTCACCCAAGTAAAACTTAAAGTTCCACCCCATTAATTATCACATGTTAATTACTGTCCAACCATTTCAAAAAGAAGCCCAACGACTTCTGAAGACACTTCCCATCACAGGTGTGAAGTGCCAGAAAAAGTTCTCATGAGAACTAAACTTAAAGGAATGAAAACAAGATAAGAAGCTGCTACTTCCAACCCCCCTTCAATGACCTTGCAATAGAAAAAGTGTAAATGTGTCAAGATCTACATGGCCCTAAATTTTACTGTATAAAATGGCCTACAGAAATTAGTAGAACACCCCCCCCCCATATAAAAATGTCCTTTTGGACCCCCATCTATACAGACTGGCATCTATGGTGATTGTGACCTGATTGATCAATTTGAAGTGGCATCCTCTTCTCATTGCATCTGATTTCCACCAATTGAGAGAATGGATAACATTTTCTGGAACGGAAACCTTGTAGAGAGCATTGCCAGTCCCCTTCCATTGAGCTGGAAGGAGAAACCATTTCAGAGAGTATGAATGAATTCTTGACCAAGGAATTATGTCAATGCAAGAAATAAATTTTCCCAATAATTGCGATAGTAGCTTAAGAGACACTCTTTTCTGTTGTTGCATTTGGTTGGATAAAGGTTGGATACTTTCCAATCCATCTTCAGAGATAAACACTTGACATAAATCAGTGTCTATAATGGCACCCAGGTGTTGAAGGTGCCTAGTGGGGACCTAATGGCTCTTTGATTTGTTAAAAAGAAACCCATGGTCCTGTAATGTGTCTACGGTCAATTGAATATCTACTGAGGCTTGTTGAGGGGAAGAAGACATAATAAGAATATCATCAAGATAACTCTGTATACGAATAGGAACTGACTGAATATGTGCCAACAAGGATGTTAAGACCTTCGTAAATACCCTGGGTACTGAAGATAAGCCAAAGGGAAGAGCCCTATACTGGAAATGATTGCCTTGATAAGAGAATCTTAAAAACCTTCTACGAGACAGACAGATTGGAATATGTAGATATGCCTCAGACAGGTCAATGGATGCCAGGAAGTCGCCCTTCCTGATGCAGTCCAGAATAGAAAGGAGTGAGTGCAACTTAAATCTGTTATATTTGATGTGCACTTTCAGGACCTTGAGGTCCAGAATTGCCCTCCACTCCCTAGAAGACTTTGGAATTACAAACAGCCTGGAATAAAAACCTTTCCTGTATTGGTTTTGAAGTACAGGTTCAATCACTGTATTAATAATGATGTATTGCTTCCTGCATTAAAGCTCTTTTGCAGGGATTCTTGCTTACAGTACAGGCTACAAAGTAATTCAGGGGAGTGGAGATAAACTCCAGAATGAGGCCACTCCTAATAGTATTAAGGACCCACCTGTCTGAGACAGTCTCCTCCCATTGGTTGGCAAACTCTGATAGCTTCCCCCCAACGGAAGGTTCCGGAAAGGAGTTACTTGGAGTTTTTAAACGTGGGGTGACCTCCTGCTCCTCTTAAGGGCATTCTGCCCCTTGAAGGAGTTTTGTACCTGTCCCTAAAGGTCTCTTGACCCCTGTCCTGATGCCTTGGGAAAGCCCTCTGAGGTATCGAAGACACTGGAATAGGAGAGCGGAAATAAGCCCTTCTTTAATATGGAAAGGTTCTTTGCGACTGTCTTTTGGAGTGCGTGGGTAGAACCTTTGTCCTTGCCTTCTATTAAAAGTGGGTCAATTGTTTCTCCAAAGAGTCTATCTCCCTACAGAGGCTCAGTGGCTAGTCACTACTTTGATTTGAGGTCAGCCTGCCAGTGCTTCAACCAAATGAGTATCCTGGCAACTGCTGCCAAACCCATGGCATGAGCAGTAACTTTTATAGAGTCTAATGTCGCATCTGCAGAAAACTCAGTTGCAGCAATAATTTTGTTTAAGTCCTGATGCAATTTTTTGTCTTGCACAAGCACTTTTCCCTGCAATTGTTGAAGCCATATCCATGTGGTTCGATTGAAAAAGGTCACTGCCGAAGATGCTCTGACAGCCCATGCTGCTGCTTGATGTGAGTTTCTGAGCATTGTCTCTGACTTATGTACCTCCATTTTAACCCTTCCATGGCATCACCTGAAGTAACTGATGGAGAGACCAGGTACAAAACCACATCCTCCACAGGTGATGTTGTAGTGTGTCAGATAATTCCTTATCTGGCTGGTAAAAGCTTTGATCGGATGAACTCAGGGTGGCTTGAGAGCCTGGTCTGGCCCATTGTTGCTTTATCATGTACAAAACAAGCTGAGGAGTGGGTATTTCCTCACTCCTAGGCACAGGAGTAAAAAAAAAAGAGGATTTCCCCCTTTCTTGAGATCGAATTCCTTAGCCTCAGTGGGTGCGGTGAGGTCTGCTGTGGTTCTGCCCTTATCAATAATAGATCTGTAAAGGCCCAGTGGGAAGAGACCTGTGACAGAAGGTATATCAGGAGCCAGATCCTCATCATCTGATAGATCTGCTCCCTCAATTTCACCTTCCTCTGATGCTGAACCCCAGCTTCTCTCAGATGAGGCTCAAGAACTTGAAGGCCAGATCTCCAAAGCAAATGGTGCACCATGTATCAATGGCTCATCTGTTGATAAGGTTAGTCCATGTCTGATAGAGCCACCTGGTCTAGCATGCTGCATGGATGCAAATCCCTGTGATATTGCAGCAATCAGGGAGGTCTTCAGGTCAGAGACCACCTCCATCAAATTGTCATTATCCCTGAGCCCTGCAGCTGTGGGCGTGAAAGTAGCTTCAGGTAACCTAGGTCTGGGAGGAGACTTGTATAACTGGATGGCCTGATCAGGTGACAAAGGTACTGCACCCAGCTGTTGTGAGGCAATAAGAGGCTCCAAGGAAGTAGTAGCAGAACCAGCAGAGTGGGATGCCATTCTCTTTTCAACCTTTGAAAATTCTTTTTCCAGAGCCCTCTGACGCCTGGATGCTGCCTGTTCCTCCGATCTCAAGGAAGACTTCTGTATGGCCTTGACCTTGATTTTATCAGAAGCTGACCTAGAAGCAGACTTGGAAGTCTTGCGTGGCCTTGAAGTTGGTTTTATGGCTAACGGAGGAGGATTGGTTAATTCCTCCATAATAGTCTGAGACTGAGGTCTGTTACTCATTCTGATACAGTAAGAAGGAAATTTTACTCCTTTTAACAATAAACTTCCTATACAGCTTGCTGCCTTGAATTCAAACTGGTTGTAATTCCAGGTAGCCCAGAAGGTAGAGCTCTAAGCTTGTCACTGGTATGAGGAACTAGCCAACCCCCCTGCACATTTTTGCTTTTGCCCACAATGTTAATTCTAGACTTGATTTATGATTCCTCTTAATTCACTACCACAGCACAGAAATATTAAGATATTCTTTTGATATATGAAAAACCCTGTCAAAGTCCAGAAACATAGCACAAGGTCTCTGTTAGAAGCTATTGCTGAAGGCAAGCCTCTGACAGCCAAGGGAGGAGGGAGGGGGGAGGAGGGAGCAGCAGAGCCATGTGCAAAATCAACTGTGAAGAAGGGCTTTCATGCCCTTTTAAATGGCTCTCCTCTTCTGCCTCACAAAATGGCAGCAAATCCTGCTCTCCTGAAAGAGAAGAGAATTCAATAATAACTCTCTCCCTGGGATTTAGACAGCTGCCTAAATCCCTGTGACTGAAGCCTTAAAAGGCAGAAAAACAAAGCTCTTCAGAGGGAAAACAGCAAGGCAAAGGCATTTTAAATAAATGACCTTGCCTGCTAGCCGCTAATCACCTCAGTGATCTCCGCTGACAGTCAATTTAGTCTTTAGAGGTAGCAGCCGAGCCATTCTCCTCACACTGGGACTCTGGCATGAACCAGCAGATCAATCTGCTTGAATCTCTCCCAAAGTGGCAGGCAGCAATTTAAAAGGCTTTTTTCCCTCATGGGGGGGCCCCTCCACCTGATGTTCAGCTGATTTGCATGGATCTGCAGCTCCTCTATAAAGAAGGTAGTGTGATCCCAGTGGCCTCCCTGGTACTTTTAAAATATTTTTCTCTGTCAGACCTGAATCCTGTGAATCCAAAAGAAAGTTTCCTCCTAACTGAAGGCACCAAGAAACATGTCAGTCTCAATCAGATTGAGTCAGAAACTGGGAACGTACCAGCAAGCACACAGAGTTTTCATTGGTCAACTCAGTCACATGATCAGTTAGGAGGCAAAACCCATTCTCTTGGATTCACTGCTCAGCTACAACAGAGAATTTCTGGTTTTCATTTGAAGACGTTTCGCTTTTTATCCAAGAAGGTTTTTCAGCTCTGTCAGAACTGAAGAAGCCACAGAGCTAAATAAGCTTCTTGGATGACAGAACATCTTCAAAGAAAAACCAGAAAGTCCAGTTGCCTCTTGAAAAAGCAACTTTGAGACAAGAGGCTACCAAGTGTCGCATGAAATTTGGATAATGCACTGTCCCTACACCTGTTCTACATGGACTTGAACCCCTCAAGATAGTACAGATAATACAATGACTGGATATAGATACAAGTTCAAGAGTGGAACTACCACCGGCCACCTCCTCTACATGGATAATATCAATGTGTGTCAGATCTGCCTCCTTCAAATCCCAAGAAAGAAAAAAAACTGACTTCATTGCATTTGAAATCAGGGACTTTTACTGGGAAAGAAATGAATGCAGAGAAAGCAAAGCAAGGTCTGAGTAAAATCGTGGGGAAAATTACATTGTCAGCCTCCAACTTTCTGCTGAAGCTTTACTCTTATTGGCTGCCATAGTATCGGGGGGAGGGGGAGCTTGGTGATAAGGGGGGGAAGAATGCTGGTGTCTGGAGGCTCCTGTATATGATTAATGGACTATACATTCCTCGGCCAAGATGTTTATACCTGGTCAAGGCCACCCATTCCAGAGAAGTAATGGTTGCTAACACCTGCAGATGCCTGCCTCATGACCCAATGAGAACTAAGGATTGGACAGTCTTCTTCAGACCCTGGGGGGAGGGTTTTGGGGATTCTTTTGATATGTACATTTCCCGCAATTTTGCTCAGATCTTGCTTTCGCTTTCTCTGCATTTGCTTCTTACCCAGTAAATATTCCCTATTTTCAACCACAATGGATTCAGGTTTTTTTCTTTCTTGGGATTTGAACAAGGCAGAAGAATCAAAAGAATCCCAAAACCCTCCCCCCAGGGTCTCAGGATGATTGTCCAATCCTTATTTGTCATTGCGTCATGAGGCATACATCTGCAGGTATTAACGTCCATTACTTCTCTGGGGCGGTTGGCCTTGACCAGGCGTAAACATCTTGTCTGAGGAATGCATGCTACTTTATTCATACACAGGGGCCTCCAGACACCAGCACTCTTCCCTCCCTTATTACCAAGCTCCCCCCCATTACTATGGCAGCCGATAAGAATGAAGCTTCAGAAGAAAATTGGAGGCTGACAATGCGTATGTTAAAAGTGACCATGACATTGACTTACTGATCCACCTGACATGGATCTACAATGAGGACATTGGGATCCAAACTAGCTAGCAAATAATGGCCAATAAACAAGACATTGTGGTAGTAGACAAGGAACAGAAGGCAGTTGTGATGATAGATGGAGTAGTTCCAAATGAAATTGCATCAGGAAGGAACATAAGAAACTGAAGAAGCACCAGGGCCTGAAGGAGACAATGAGGAAAGTAAGACCAAAATGGTATGAGCATTTGGGACTAGGACTCCTAAGTTGGGAGAGTGACTGCAAAGATCCCAGGAGCAACACCAGAGCTCTCTATCCAAAAGAAGGCTGTATTAGGAATAGTTAAGATATTGTGCAGGCCTCTGGTATAGCAAATGAGATTATACAAGACACATATATCTATATGGAATGAGAAGGGAATATTTATATGCAGTATAAATATGTCAACCCATATTCCATTCTTTACCATTGCCTTCATAGCTCATCATTATAATTGTCATCCAAACTTTTTTATACTATAACCTGAGCCAAAATTTGGCTTGTTTTGATTTTATAAAAATCACTTTCCATAAAGTAAAAAAAAAATCTCTTTCCCAATGCACTACACACAACATTAATAATGCTGCTTTCAGCTGATGTAGATATAAAGAATTTATAACAGTTATTTAGAAATTAAGCAAGTTGCCTTTACATTGGAGCACAAAGATGAGACATCAATCAGTCCAGTAGTTTGCATCTGGCAATCCAAGTATGCAATACTGGGTGCGCAAACTAAAAGTGACAGCACAATCATTTATTTAGCACTGCATGGGTATTCCATTGCTAAGGACAATACCTAGTCAAACTGGTCTGGGCTCAGAAGATAAGCATAATCAGTGCTGATTAGTATTTGGAGAGAAGATGAATCGAGAATCCCAGGTTGGTAGGATGGACTAGAGTTAAAAGAAATTCAAGCCAAAAGCAAAAACACTTGATTATTGGGGCCAAGAAAACTTGTATAGAGATATCAGCAGTCAAATTTGATTAATATCTTTACCATAAGATGAGTATACAAGTCTATAGAGATGGTGTGAAATTCTTCTGGCTGTTACTTTACCTTGTTTTCAAACTTCTCTGAATTCAGTCCAAGCCTTCATAGGAATGTTCAGATTATTGAATGTTCAATATTAACCTGTATCAGTGCTGTCTGCATTCAATATTGCTGTGTTCTAATTTTCCAGCAAAACATTAAGAAAAAGAAATATTCAGAAAAATATATATAGTTCTTATCTGTGTTTTGTATATACTTTTACATAATATTTGTTGAACATTTTCTAGTATTTTCTGAATATTTGCTAAACAATGCAAATATATGTTTTTATGTGAACCATAAATATTCATTAAGCACTCCAACATCTGAATTTTTACTTATCCTTCTGAAGTATTTTTAATGTTTTCTGTAATTTTGCCAAATACATCCTGCAAACACAACTAAGAACAATCATGGGCCACGTGATTATTTTCTCTGGTGGAATTCACTGGAGATACATTTTATTATTAAAATTGCTGTTTATTATTTTTTTTATTAAATATATACACTTTAAAATACACAAAATCTATCCACATACCAAATTCTATCTATTACAGTACAATTTTGGCAGTACCTATACTGTATATGTCACTCGTGTTTAAACTGTGTTACTCACACAATTAATACTGTTTTTTAAATAGGGAAGTTTGTTGTTGATTTCTGTTTCCATGGTGAATTGTATTTTGGGGTGTAGGTTGTTGAGATGTGTGAGGAAGTTGTCCAGTTTTTCTTTC